>CM055122.1:159809291-159834291 GCA_029206835.1 Rana muscosa | reverse complement strand
CATCCGATATTATTCAATCGGACAAGCATGGAAATTTTCCTCGTACGATACCAGATCGTATGATTTTCATTTAGTCATTACAGTTGTCGTCCGAAAATACAATACATATACATTACAACACATGACATCACTTCTGATTTTTTTTTCTTACGTACGAGAATTTTCGTGACTTTAGTAACCTATTCAATTTCTACTTGCGACTAGCAAGCGAAAAAATTCGGACGATCTGTCATCCGATTTTCGGATTGTGTGTACGGGCCATTAGACTGGGATGCTATTAAAGTTCATGTGTGTGTAAAAGGAAGGCGTACCAATACTTTTGAAAATATAGTGTGTGTGTGTGTGTGTGTGTGTGTGTGTGTGTGTGTGTGTGTGTGTGTGTGTGTGTGTGTGTGTGTGTGTGTGTGTGTATATATATATATATATATATAGTGAGGGGGTTAGCTCGGCAGCAGGTGTGTGTGACCCCCTGGATGGGTTCACCACACAAAAACAGGCACAACAGACAGAGTTTGTAGTTGCAAAAAACAAAAGGTGCGGTTTATTTAAACTATTTACAGGGGAAAAACAGCAAAACAAAAAGAAACATACAAAAATAAATCCTGGTCAGCTTGACTGCTTACTACACACGTAGGTTCCCTGTCTGACAACTAGGTGCAGCCTTGTGCTGCCCCAGCCCCTATCTCCCTGTTTTTGAAGGTTTTAGCCACACTGGCTTTGTCTCACCGCACAGGACAGAAACACACTCCCCAGTCTTGCACAACACAGAACTGGTTCCAGGATGGAGCATCTCCCTTAGCATGCTGGGAGTTCTTGTAGAGGCCTCAATGAGCCACTTGATTCAGCTGGGCTCATTAACTCTTCCCCCGCAAGACTCCCAGCACTCCCCCTAGTGGTATGAATTTGCATAAAGCCTGAATCTAGGGCAGGGATATGCAATAAGCGGACCTCCAGCTGTTGCCAAACTACAAGTCCCATGAGGCATAGCGAGACTCTGACAGCATTAAGCATGTAACCCAGAGGCAGAGGCATGATGGGACTTGTAGTTTGGCAACAGCTGGAGGTCCGCTAATTGCATATCGCTGATCTAGGGCATACATACCTACCATCCTGGATGCAACCTGGTGATTTTACCTGCCTGGTGTCACATACCCCCCCCTCTTGTTTTAACCTTGGGGTTGGAACACAAGCAATCAGGCATGCATGTACTCGAGACAAAGCATCCACATTCCCCATTTGAACGCCAGGGCGATGCTTTACTGTAAAGTTGAATTCCTGTAGGGCCAGGAACCACCTATTCACTCTTCTATTTGTCTCTTTGTTTTGAGCCATCCACTTTAAAGGAGCGTGATTAGTAATCATGTCAAAGTGCCTACCCAGCAGATAGTACCGCAGGGAATCTAGAGCCCACTTCACAGCTAAACACTCCTTCTCAATCGTGGCATAATTTACCTCATGGGACTTCAATTTCCTGCTGAGGTAAATGACTGGGTGCTCTTCCCCGTTCCAGACCTGGGACAATACTGCTCCTAACCCAACATCGGATGCATCACTTTGTACGACAAAGTCCCTAGAGAAGTCTGGTGAGTACAACACTGGCTGGCTACATAAGGCTTTTTTTAAGAATTGGAATGCTGCCTCAGTCTCTGGGGTCCATTTAACCATGACCGACTCTTTCCCTTTTGTCAGGTTGTTTAGGGGCACAGCCTGAGAAGCAAAGTGGGGAATGAATCGCCGATAATAACCAGCGATTCCCAGAAAGGCTCGT
Organism: Rana muscosa; assembly: GCA_029206835.1. Taxonomy (NCBI): domain Eukaryota; kingdom Metazoa; phylum Chordata; class Amphibia; order Anura; family Ranidae; genus Rana; species Rana muscosa. The sequence goes on along the minus strand of CM055122.1, from coordinate 159,832,523 downwards.
ACCTGCTTCTTGCTGTTGGGACGTGGCCAATTCTGTATGGCCTTGACTTTGTTGACCTGGGGCTTTATTACTCCCCTCCCAATGGTGTACCCAAGATATTTGGCCTCCTCCTGCCCAATGGTACACTTCTTGGGGTTGGCCGTAAACCCAGCTTCCCGGATAGAGTCTAGGACTGCTTGCACTTTTGGCAGATGTGAGGCCCAGTCTGTGCTATAGATAATTACATCATCCAGGTAAGCCGCAGCATACTTCTGATGGGGCCTCAGTATCTGGTCCATTTTCCGCTGGAATGTGCCCGGCGCATTCTGTAACCCAAACGGCATTCTTTTATGTTGGAACGCCCCGTCTGGGGTTACAAATGCGGTTTTCTCCTTGGCCGACTTGGCCAGGGGAATTTGCCAATACCCTTTGGTGAGATCAAGAGTTGTCATGTATCGGGCTGTTCCCAGCCGGTCGATCAACTCATCTATACGTGGCATGGGGTAGGTGTCAAATTTTGTAACTTTGTTCAGTTGTCGAAAATCGTTACAAAATCGCCAGCTCCCATCTGGTTTAGGCACTAACACAATGGGACTTGACCAATCACTTTGGGACTCCTCTATCACCCCTAGCTTAAGCATTTTCTGTACTTCCTCACGTATTGCCTCCCGTCGGGCCTCCGGGATCCGATAGGGTTTTAGTTTCACCCTTTCACCGGGTGGGGCAATAATATCATGCTCTACCCCAGACGCTTGTCTCGGCAGCTCAGAGAAAACCTCCTTGTTGCGAAGCACAAACTCCTTAACCTCCTGTTGTTGGGGTTTTGACAAGGTGACTGCTATTCCAACCTCAGGAATCACGCAATCAGAGTGAGCTGGTGACAAAGTTTCCGCGACTAGGGATTCCCTATCCCTCCAGGCTTTCAACAGATTAACGTGATAGATCTGTTCGGGCTTTCGCCTTCCTGGTTGTCTGACCTTGTAATTCACTTCGCTCACTTTTTCCAATATCTCATAGGGGCCTTGCCATTTGGCGAGGAATTTGCTTTCAACCGTAGGGACAAGTACCAATACCCTATCCCCCGGGGAAAAGGTACGGGTCTTGGCTCCACGGTTGTACACTCTCTGCTGTGCCAACTGCGCTTGAGCCAAATGTTCCTTTACGATTAGCATTACCTGTGCAATTCTATCTTGCATCAGGGCGACATGCTCAATCACACTCCTGTGGGGAGAACTCTCACTTTCCCAGGTTTCCTTGGCGATATCCAACAGCCCTCTGGGGTGTCTCTCATAAAGTAACTCAAAGGGTGAGAAACCCGTAGAGGATTGGAGTACCTCCCTAATAGCAAACATTAAATAGGGAATTAGACAGTCCCAATCCTTTCCATCTCTATCCACCACTTTCTTTAACATTTGTTTTAGGGTTTTGTTGAATCTTTCAACCAACCCATCTGTTTGGGGGTGATACACAGATGTACGCAATTGTGTCACTTTGAATAACTTACACAGCTCTTTCATAACCCGGGACATAAAGGGTGTACCTTGGTCCATAAGCAGTTCTTTACAAATACCCACACGGCTAAAAACAAGAGATCGCTCTTTGGCTATGGTTTTGGCCGAGGTATTTCGGAGAGGAATCGCTTCCGGATAATGGGTGGCATAGTCCATTATAACCAAGATGTACTGGTGCCCCCTAGCGGACTTCATTATCGGACCTACCAAATCCATTGCGATCCTCTCAAAGGGGACCTCAATGATGGGAAGAGGTACCAGCGGGTTACAGAAATGAGGCATCGGTGCCAACCTCTGACACACAGGGCAGGAGGAACAATAATTTTCTGTTTCCTTCATGACCCCAGGCCAATAGAACCTCTGCAATACTCTCTCTCTGGTTTTCTCTGTCCCCAGATGACCTCCAAGAATGTGGGCCAACTCTAACACCAACTTCCTGTAAGGTTTGGGCACCACAAGCTGCTCAATGGTTTCTTCTGCCCTTTTAGCCACCCGATACAGTAGGTCCTTTTCCACGATGAAGTATGGGTAAGTGCAGGTCTCATCTGGGTTCACTAACTCGCCATCTATTTCCACTACGTTTTCCCGTGCCTTTATTAGGGTGGGGTCTTTTAACTGTTCTGTGGCAAAATTTTCCTTGTGAACCTCGAGATCCGAAAACTCCACAGACGACATGTGTTCGTCTGAGGATGTTGGCTCCTCCCCAGTTTCTCGAGTCTCCCCTGCCAATACCGACCAGGGAAATTCTGGAGCGTCCTCACCACTCTCCGAGGAATTCTGCCTATCACATTCCTGGTATATAGGGGCACCAGTGGGGGGCTCAGGACAATCCCATAGTTCCCAGAACTTTGGAAAATCCCTTCCCACAATGGAATCACGAGGCAAGTGAGACACTAATCCCACCCGATGAGAGAGGGTACCTTTGGGGGTCTCAAAACACACTGTAGTCACCGGATACTCACACAAATAACCGCTACCTTGCTATTCCCAGAAACCTCTGTAGTAACCAATTCCGCCTTTATCAGTGTCACGAGGCTACCTGAATCCAGCAATACAAAAACATTTCTACCATTAACACACATTTTGCATAAATGTTTCTCAGTTCCCCGAATGGCAGTGCATGCGACTGTCGCAAACAGCGACTGACGTCTGTCCGTTAGAAAGTCACATTGCGTGGGTTCATCCACAACCGGACAATTTGCTGCAATATGTCCCTCTTGTCGGCAGCGGTAACAAACAATCCTTCTTGCTGCCTCTTGAACCCCTGATTTCCAAGGCTGTTCTCGCCAAACCTTGGGTAGAACTCCCACCCTTTCACTCTCTCCACCCTCACCCCTTGGAATCATCTTACCCGCCACTGGGGATGGTCTGGTCTTAGGGTGGAAAGTCCGTGAGTCTCTGAAAGAGGCAGTCAGGTTCTCTGTAGCCAAGTACTTCTCTACACGATCCACAAGATTATCGGCCGTTTCTGGGTCTCCGTGGCTTACCCACTTTTGGATGGCAGTAGGAAGAGCTCTCAAGAAACGATCCATCACAACACGTTCCACAATCTTTGGTGCGGACAAAGTCTCTGGCTGTAGCCACTTCCTGCTCAGGTGAATGAGATCATACATTTGAGACCTGGGGGGTTTTCCAAGCCAGAAAGTCCAGTTATGCACACGCTGAGCCCGGACAGCCAGGGTGACACCCAGCCGTGCCAATATTTCAGTTTTTAGCATCACATAGTCTTTTGCTTGGTCAGGCTCTAGGTCATAGTAAGCTTTCTGCGATTCACCAGTTAACAGAGGAGCCACCAGTCCAGCCCACTGCTCCTTAGGCCACTTTTCTCTTTCAGCAGTCCTTTCAAATGTGGTCAAAGCACCTCTGGATCATCCTCTCCAGTCATTTTTGTCAATAAACGACTCACCCCAAAGGACGCGGTATTAGTGGAACGACTTTCCTCACTGGTCTGCGGACGTTGCTGCATCACTGTTTCCGTTTGTTGTAGTCTCTGCTCTTGCTTCTGCAACAGGTCTATGAAATGGGCCTCCGATTGCTGCAGGGCTTGTTGTTGAGCTTCCAGACTCTGTTGGTGAGCTTGCTGCTGGGCTGCAAGGCTCTGTTGATGAGCTTGCTGCTGGGCTGCAAGGCTCTGTTGATGAGCTTGCTGGTAGGCTGCAAAGCTCTGTTGATGAGCTGCAAGGCTCTTTTGCAAACCTGCATTTGCCTGCTGCTGATTGGCATTTGCTAGAGCCAGCTGTTTCAATATCTCCTCCATGCTGGCCTTAAAAAAAAAACTGCCACTGGTTCTCCACCAACTGTGAGGGGGTTAGCTCGGCAGCGGGTGTGTGTGACCCCCTGGATGGGTTCACCACACAAAAACAGGCAGAGCAGACAGAGTTTGTAGTTGCAAAAAACAAAAGGTGCGGTTTATTTAAACTATTTACAAAAAGAAACATACAAAAATAAATCCTGGTCAGCTTGACTGCTTACTACACACGTAGGTTCCCTGTCTGACAACTAGGTGCAGCCTTGTGCTGCCCCAGCCCCTATCTCCCTGTTTTTGAAGGTTTTAGCCACACTGGCTTTGTCTCACCGCACAGGACAGAAACACACTCCCCAGTCTTGCACAACACAGAACTGGTTCCAGGATGGAGCATCTCCCTTAGCATGCTGGGAGTTCTTGTAGAGGCCTCAATGAGCCACTTGATTCAGCTGGGCTCATTAACTCTTCCCCCGCAAGACTCCCAGCACTCCCCCTAGGGGTATGAATTTGCATAAAGCCTGAATCTAGGGCATACATACCTACCATCCTGGATGCAACCTGGTGATTTTACCTGCCTGCTGTCACAATATATATATATATATATATAAATATATACACACACACATATATATATATATATATATATATTTTTTAACAAATAATTAGTTAATACAGGGTTGCTCTCTTGACAGTTAGGCCTCATGCCCACGGACGTTTTTACAGCCGCGTTTGAGCGTTTTTACAGCTTAAAAATGCCTGTCCATGTTATTGTATACATTTTTTGACCATATTTTTTTCAAAAAAAAAAACGCCGGAGCTCAAAAACGCAATCGCTGCGTTTTTGCATCTTTTGGCGCGTTTAACGCTTCGCGTTTTTAATGCCTAATACCGACGCCGCGGAACGCACTGGTCCTGGGTTTTTTTTACAGCTTAAAAACGCCTATGCTATTTGCAGCTCAAAAACGCCTAGGTGGGCATGAAGCTATAGACCAACATGGACAGGCGTTTTTAAGCTGTAAAAAAACGCTCAAAAAACGTGGCTGTAAAAACGTCCGTGGGCTTGAGGCCTGACAGTACAAAACTGAATTTGAGCACAGCAGAAGCGGTTTACTTTCTGACTATCTGCCTTTAACTGAAACACAACACACTCCTCTATAAACAGAGCAGTTAGAAAACGGGTGCAAAGTTGAGTCACTTGATTCACCAATTAAGCTGCGTGTCTGTGTGTAAATTTGAACATTATCAATTGAGTTCTGTAAATTGTTTTTTTTTTGTAAAGCAATTACAGCAGACCTTTGCTCCCTTGAGTGAATTTGTTTTCCTGCCCGCTTAGCCCCTCCACAACATAAACCAGTGCCTGAATGCGGAAGAGGCAGCCAGCTCACAGTCGCAGAGGAGGACCAAAGATGGCAACGCAGGACACGAGCTGTGGATCGAAGCAGAACAATGCTGGATCCACTGGGCAGGTGAGTATATGAACTGAAGGCAAAATGTCATTACAGGTAAGAGGGGTTAAAAAGATAACTTGTTTGGGGGGGGGTGGGTTATTGTGAAGTTCTTCTTTATAGATAGCCCAAAAAAATATGTATAAATCAACCCATGGCTCCATCTGACAAATAACAATGTACATATTTACCTGACTAATAAATATATCTTCAGTTGTTTTTTAGCTCTGAGCATAAATAAATAAAACATATACAAATATGCAATACAATTTGTTGAAAGCCCAACCTCAACCTGTAACTGCATGTTGGCAGTATACCATTTGACTATAGCAGGGACAGTTTTTTGTTCTTTTTGCAAACATACACTTCGTGTAGCTGACCCAACTTGTGCATTAGACTATTAGATTTGAATGAGACATTTTTCTGGCATCCACACAGTGTAGCTATCTTGTGTCAGTGTTCTAATCGGATCAAAAGCACAATAATTCAGTATCATTAACGATCATTAACCAAATATTGTCAGCAACATACGCATAATAGGGCTGAAATTGAAATATTATAAAATAAACTATTATGACAGAACCTGCATTGTGAGCTTCAGTTGACTAACAAGTAGGAAACACTTTTACAAATTTCAATTATCACTGCATCTTTATTAGTTTTTTAGCATCACATTCAGGAAAACATTAGTTTATTGTGCAAGGGGAAAAAACAGCCCTATGAAATGCAAAAAAAGTAACAGCTTTAGTGAATAATATGCATTATGTAAACCGTGTTTCTTTATCCAATAATATAACGCCGTCTGATTCATTTAGTGATACTGCTAAGAGTACATTTGGCACATTATTCAATGAATTAAGCAGATAAATGCTTACTATGGGATCTGTGTGTCTATGCACAAATATCTTTTGTTACCCACCTGGGATTGCTTCCATAGTGCACAAAAATGAAATGGGAAGAAAAACGAAGAAGTGGAAATTTCTACAAGAATAACACGTGTTTTAAATGTTAAAGGGACTCTAAACTGCAAAATTACTGAAGTTAGTGCCCAACCCTGAGTGTATTTTTTTACAGCTTGTAACACAATAAAGGCATGTGTTATTGCCCAACCAATTTGGGTATTTTGTTTAATTCTTATAGATAAAAGGCATCTAAAATTTTATTAATACGTGAAGTTCCATTGGCTGACATATGCTAATAAAAACCATATCCCCAAGTGCAACAAAGACTTGTTAAAGCTGAAAACAAGGATACTTTTAAACTTCCCCAATACTTCCCCTTCCTCTTCCTCAAAAGAAAGTCGTTTTTTTTACTCACTTACCCATATGTTATGAAATCATCTACTGAAATATCTGTGATGTCTGCCTGCTTAAAGGAGGGATCAAGCCGACTCCAACCCCAGAACTTTTTACATTTTCATAACTTGCCAATCTATTAAAGGCAGGCATTGATGTGTGGGATAGATCAGGAATCTCCTGGCTGTCAATCTGCTTTGGGAGTCATTGATGGACGGGACAGAGCAGGAATCTCCTGGCTGTCAATAAAATTTTGCAGTCATTGATGGGTGGGACAAAGCAGGAGTCTCCCGGTTGTCATTCTATTTTCAGATACTGATGGGTGGCAGAGAACTGGAGTCTCCTGGCTGTCAATCAGATGTTGCAGTCATTGATGGGTGGAACAAAATGGGAGTCCAGTGGAGGTCAATTAACTTTTGTAGCCATTGATGAGCAGGACAGACTGGGAATCTTTTTTTTTTTTTTTTTTTTTTTTTTAGATTTTAACAATATATGTATTATAAGAAAATATACACAGTTTCCAATATACACGTTCATATTTCGTAAATATTCAGTGCATTGAAGCATCTATTTAATATTTCATAAGTTCTTGGGCCAGATAGACCAACAATTGTCAAATTTTGAGCATTTCAGAGAATTGATAGCGATCAGTCTTTCAAATGTGTAGTTCCTGTGCACCGCTGTTGTAACATCAGATAAGTTTATGGCCTTGCTAGATTTCCAGTTACGTAGGATCAGTGAGCGTGTTTCTAATAGAATGTGTGTTATGACTGGTCTGAAGCTATGGTGGAAGTGATCAATGTTTAAGTGTAAGATTGCTAAAGCGGGGTCTGGTGCCGTGATTATGCCTGTTAGAGATGAGATTAATTGGAAAACTTGGTTCCATAGGCTTTTAATATTTGGGCAGTTCCAGAACATATGTAGTAGATTCCCCGTTTGACCACATTCTCTCCAACAGCTAGGTGATGTACCTGGAAAAAACTTTGCTATCCTGAACGGAGTATAGTGCCACCTGTTTGCCATTTTAATCGCTAATTCCCAGTGTTTTACGCAGTGGGAAGCTTTGTGTACTTCTTTGAATGTGTGTTTCCATTGATCTCCTGAGAAGGAGGTACCCAGGTCTACCTCCCACTTTGTCATTGCTACAGTCTTGTGAAAGGTTAGTTTATCTTGTAGTATGTTGTAGAAGAATGATATGCCTTTCGTATCTAATTTGGCTGTGGAGAAGAATTGCCAGACTTTGCTTGGAAGTGCTACGGTTGGTGTTTCCGCGGAGTGTAGGAGATGTGTGATTTGCAGACATTTGAACAACTTGTCGTTTGTGAGGTGGTATTGTGTCATAATTTGGTTCACAGATTTGTGTCTTGTACCTTCATATAGGTCCAATATGTGTGTTATACCCTGGTCAGTCAGGTCTGCCACTTTCAACAATGGTATTTTGGCTTCTAACAGCTTCAGGGGTAGTTTGAAGTCAATGTCCTGGCTATCTTGATGATTTTGTTCTAGGAATAATCTCCATGTCTTAATGGAAGTCTGCATTGGGGGTGATAGAATAGTCGTGTCCCAACGAGCCCATCTGTCTCCAAGAAGTAATAGCTTTAAGTCTTTTGTCGGTGAGTAAGCTTTTTCTATCTCTACCCATAGTGGTGCACCGGCGTTCTGTAGCCAATATTTAAGTTGATCTATTCTTACCGCCCATAGGTAGTCGTAAATGTCTACTAAGCCCGCCCCCCCTATTAGTTTGTGGGATAGCAAATTGTTTCGTGAACATCTAGCTTTCTTTCCATTCCAGATATATTTCCAACCTAGATCTGATAAGTTCTTAAGATAATGGAAGGGAATATGTAGTGGCAAGGTGCGGAATACATATAGTATTTGCGGCAGTATCAACATTTTATAAGCAGAGATTCTACCCATCCATGATATTTCCTTTTTCGATAAATCCCTGAGTTGAGCTTCCAGCTTGGCTATCAGCGGGGACATATTGGCTTTGGCGAGTGCGGAAATCTTATTTGTGATTATAATACCTAGGTAGGTGATGCCTCCTGTGCTCCATGTGTATGGGAGCAGCTTTTGAAGAGCACGTTTTGCGTGAGGTTGTACTCCTAAGTCCAGTATGAGTGATTTAGTGAAATTAACTTTATAGTAGGAGATCTCCCCGAAAGTAGTGAGGATTTTGTGTGCTTCTGGTAGGGACGTTAGCGGATTGGTCAAGAGTAGGATTACGTCATCCGCAAATAAATTGATGGTGTGATTGCCAGAGCCAAGCCGGAAGCCCGTAATCAGTGGATGTGAGCGGATAGCTTCAGCCAGAGGTTCGATCATTAGGTTAAAAATGGTCGGAGACAGGGGGCAACCCTGTCTGGTCCCGTTCGAAATTTTAAATGGTGTAGACAGGAGGCCTGCAGAGTATACCTGTGCAGACGGTGAGGAATAGAGCGCTAAGACAGCGTTTAGTATGTTCCCTTTGAAGCCAAACTTATTCAATACAATTTCCATATAAGTCCAATGGATTCTGTCGAACGCCTTCTCTGCGTCTATAGAAAGCAGCAGAGAAGGCGTTCGGGTTTTTTCAGCATAGTGCATCACATTGATAATTCTCCTTGTTGCATCAGAAGTCTGTCTCCCCTTCACAAATCCCATCTGGTCACGCTGAATGAGTAAAGGTAGGATATTCATCATTCTTTTGGCTAACAGTTTTGCATAGACCTTGGTATCAGTATTGAGAAGGGATATAGGCCTAAAGTTTGCCGGAGTGTTGGGGTCTTTACCCGGTTTTGGTATTGTCACTATATGTGCTCTTAGCATCTCTTGAGGCAAAGTTGCAGAGTCTGCAGCTTTGTTGAAGACCCTGGACAAGTGGGGCGATAGGGTAGATTTAAATGTTTTGAAATATTCGTTAGAGAATCCATCGGGGCCAGGTGACTTTCCATTTGGTAGGGAGTGTATCGTTTTTTCCACCTCTTGGGGTATGATTGGTGCATTTAGATCGGAAAGCTGTTGTTCTGATAGGGAGGGGAGATGTAGCTTCTGTAGAAACGTTTGGATTTTGTCTATATTAGGTTGTGGGGAATTGGGATCCCTATGCAAGTTGTATAATGAGCTGTAATATTCTGCGAATTGGTTCGCTATATCTTGGGGGTTGACAATTTTGTGTGGTGAGGTGGGGTGATTCAGATAAGCTATTCTAGTTTTAGTACGAGCTGCTTTTAGTCTGTTCGCTAGGTATTTGCCTGCTCTATTGGCATTAGAATAATAGTTAAGTTTTAAGCGGCTAAGGTGTTTATCGTACTGTTGGGTCAGGAGCTCTCTGAGGGTTTCTCTGAGGGAGGAAAGTTTGTTAGCTAATGGTGCTGAAGGTGAGTTCTTGTTTTGGGATTCTATAACACGCAGGTCTGCAAGGACTTTATTAAATAGTTGTGCTTTCCTCTTTTTTTCTATGGCACCTAATTGAATTAGTATACCTCTCATGTACGCCTTGTGTGCGTTCCATATAACATATGGATCCTCAACCGAACCTGTGTTTTCTTGGAAGTAGGTCTTAAGGTGTAAGGAAATGAGTTTTTGGAATTGTTGTTCCTGGATAATTTTGGTGTTGCAGCGCCAGATGGGGGGTGAAGAGGAGACACCCTTTTCCGCAACAGACATAGAGATGGCAGCATGGTCTGACCATGTAATATCGTGAATTTTTGTTATTTCTACATTTTGCAATAGCCATTTGTCCGTTAGGAACATGTCTATACGAGAGTAGGAGCCATGTCTGTCTGAGAAAAAGGTGTAGTCCCTTTCGTTTGCATGGAGGCATCTCCAGGCGTCAAATAGTTCCTCCTTGTGGAGCAATGATTGGAGAGACAGAGTACCCTTAGGTTTACCTGAGGAGGTGTCCATTCTAGGGTCAGAGGTGACGTTAAAGTCCCCGCAAATCAGAAGGTTGCCATATTTAATGGAGTTTGCTTTTTTAATGACCTTGTTTAGAAAGCGGAGTTGGTGAGAGTTAGGGGCGTACATCGTGACGATCGTGTAAGGTTTAGAGTTAATATCCCCTGTGACAATAATGTATCTGCCACTAACGTCAAGCACAACGTTTCTGGGTTGAAAGGAGATAGTGTTCTTGATGGCGAGCATGACACCACTAGTTTTACTGTTAGGTGTACAGGCCATGTACACATATGGAAAGTCTTTGTGCGAACAGTACAGGATTTTGTTTAGCTGAAAGTGTGTCTCCTGTACACATAGAATGTCCGCCCCGTGTTTCGTGGCTTTAGCCCACATGGCGAATCGCTTAGCAGGATGGTTCAATCCCCGGGCATTAATGGATATCAGTTTGATCGTCATTTTAACAGATGTAGGGGAGTTATTGTGGAGATGTCGTGCGGGTACTCACTGTTCCCATATGATTCGTTTCCAGATACTGTAAAGCTGTGCTGGCCAGATAGTTGAGTTGTGACTTCTTCAACATTTGCAGTCATTTTGATTCCTATGGATCTGTGTATAATAAATGAACAGTAGAAAGAACAATATAAAACAAAAAAAGTCAACTGGGTTACATTAAGAACCGGATCCATAAACTGATCCTCGTGCAGTCGTAGCTGCTATTGATAGAGGAGGGGTGTAAGGGAGATTCAAATGGAGATCTCAACCCCGGAGATATTTGTGCAAGTTTAGATATCAGAATTGTGCGTTTCCACCGGTCTTCTTCTTAGTTGAGCGTTTGTGGGCCACCACTTGCCAACCATTTTGCAGTGGTTGCAAGCCTGAGGAGGGTGATTGTTGGACGAGTTGTTCAGGAAGTATTCCCCATTGGCGTAGCACACCTATCCCTTCTTCCAGTTTGGAAATATCAATGGTATTACCGTTGTGGGTTATGGTGAGGGTAGCAGGGTACTTCCATTTGTGGAGTATGTTGTGATTTCTCAAAGCTTTTGTAATAGTCAGTAGGTTGCGTCGGCGTTGAAGTGTGTGCCTGGATAGGTCCGGCAGTAGTCTGATCGTTGCATACTGCTGAGGGATACCCCCTGGCTTGCGGGACGCTTGCATTATTTGGTCCTTAATGTGGTAAAAGTGGACCCTCATCAGCACATCTCTGGGGATGTCATCGGGGAGAAATGATGGCTTGGGAATTCTGTGAATCCTGTCTACAAGGAGATCTTGCGCTGATGCCCCTGGTAACAGAGTGGAGAACAGGGTCTGGACATATTGCAGGAGCTGGTTAGGGGGAACAGATTCAGGTATGCCTCTAAGTTTGAGATTATTTCTCCTGGATCTGTCCTCGAGGTCACTCAGCTTGTCCTTTATCCATTCTATGTCTTCTCCCTGTGCTGTATGGGACTCCACCATAGTGTTGTAGGATGAGGTAAATTCCTCCATTCTATTTTCTACCTGGTGAACTCTATGTCCCATTGCTTGGACTTCTCTCTGGCATTCATTTAACCCTTTGAGCAGATCTGTTTGTAGGGAGGACCTTAAGGACAGCAGCATGTCTTTTAACATCGTGTCAGACACTGGCCTGTCAGCCGTGGGGAAGTCTGCTATGGGGTCCCCTCTCTGTGTGTGTTGGCCTGTGGTGTCTGTATGAGGCTCACTTACCTCCATGCTCGAGTTAGCTTGTGGCCTGAGCGGGGAGTCTCTCCTCGGTCTGGACTTGGCTGGGCTCCTTGTAGAAGGACTGGATGTCCCAGAGGAGGCCTCGCTGAGCGGTGTGGCGTCCGACGGTAAGCTACGGCCGTTGTGCTGTGCTCCAGACTTGTGCGACTGCTGCGAATCCCGAGCGCCGCCTCCGCCATTTTGTCGAGGGCCGCGCGAGGTTATAGCGAAGAATCCGTCCAGTTTCTGCGGTTGTTGTGGCTTCTTTCGGTTCCTCGCCATCCTCGTTCCAATCAGCGGGGAGTAGCCGACTGGGTAGTGGCGTGTGAGGCCTCGGATTGCGCCGGTGGACGCTGATGGCTGCGGATTATCTCCGGTGGACGAGCGGAGCTCCTTGGTTAAGCATCCATCTTGGAGTCCGGTCGCCACGCCCCGACAGACTGGGAATCTTAATGAAGTGCTGAGATAATTACGGCGTAACTCATAGAAAATAACTAAAAAGGGGCATTAACTCAACTGGTGGCTGTAAGAAGAGGGGGCAAGACATCTCATTTACAAAAGTTATTTTACCTTTCTGCATAGAGTTCAGCTTTAAGCATTAAAGTGGACCCATATAAAATAACAAGCACCATCAACATCCTACTCCCTTAAATATGCATTTGTGTGATATATTTTAAATACCCGGCTGACAAACAATGCAGCTGAGGCCTCGTACACACGACCGGTTTTATCGACAAGAAAACAGCTGGGAGAGCTTTTTGCCGTGAGAACCGTTCGTGTGTATGCTTTCTTGTCGTGAAAACTGCCGGGAATGCCTGCGAGAAAAATAGAGAACCTGCTCTCTATTTTCTCGTTGTGATTCCCATCGGACTATTTCCCGTCGTGAAAACCGGTCGTGTGTATGCTTGTCCGAGGGGGAAAAAAACGTGCATTGTTCAGAATCAAGTATGAGAAGGGAGCCATCCTTCTGGTAAAACTAGCGTTCGTAATGGAGCTATCACAATCATCACGCTGTAATGGACTGAAAAGCACGAGGCTGAAAAGCGTGAATCGTCTCTCACCAAACTTTTACTAACACGAGATCAGCAAAAGCAAGCCCAAAGGGTGGCGTCATTGGAATGGAACTTCCCCTTTATAGTGCCGTCGTACGTGTTGTACGTCACCACGCTTTAGAACGACGGGATTTTGAATGTCAGTCTGTACGCAAGACAAGCTTGGCAGAATCCCGTCAATATTGGCAGGAAATTCCGTCGGGAAAACCAACGTTTTTTATTTTTCGACGGGAATCCCGGTCGTGCGTACAGGGCTTTAAAGTGTATGCAAACAATAACAGTTAACGTCATTATTTGCTCCCTTTCGGCCTATTAAATGAAACTTTAACCACTTCAGCTCCAGAAGGTTTACCCTACTTCATGACCAGGCCATTTTTTGCAACACGGCACTTCATTAATTTAACTGACATCTGTGCGGGCATGCAACGCTGTACCCCAAAAAAGTATGTATTTTTTTTCCCCACAAATAGAGCTTTCTTTTGGTGGTATTTGACCACATCTGCGGTTATTATTTTATTTTTGTATTTTTTGTGCTATATACAAAAAAAAAAAAAAAAGAGACCAACCATTTTGAAAAAAAAATAATATTTTTTTACTTTCTGCTATAAAACATACCCAATAAAAAAAAAGTAAAAAATCGAATTTCTTCATCAATTTAGGCCAATATGTATTCTGTTACATAATTTTTGTAAAAAAAATCCAAATAAGCGTATATTGATTGGTTTGCACAAAAGTCATAGCTTCTACAAACTATGGGATATTTTTATTTATTTTTTATTCTAGTAATGGCGGCGATCAGCAACTTATAGCAGGACTTTAATATTGCGGTGAACAAATCGGACACCTAACTGACACGTTTGACACTTTTTGGGGACCAGTGACACCAATACAATGATCAGTGCTAAAAAGTATGCATGGTCACTGTACTAATGACACTGGCAGGGAAGGGGTTAACATCAGGGGTGATCAAAGGGTTAAATGTGTTCCCTGGGAGTGATTACTAACTGTGGGGGATGTGCTTTGACTGAGGGAATGTAAAGATCCATGTTCCTGCTTAGCGGGAACACAGAATCAGTAGATTCCCCTCTCACAGAATGGCGGTCTGCCTTGTTTACATAGGCAGACCGCCGTTCTGTCTTTCTCCCAAACAATTGGTGGGTCCTGGTGGACATTGCATCCGTCGGACCCGCTGACTGGCTCCTGCTGTTTCCAATAACAGCGGGAGCGGGTTGCCGGCGGCGCGCTCATGTGCCCCAGAAGTGTCAGATCACATACTAGGTACATGATCTTGCACAGAGCGGCAACCCTGCTGCAGTATATGTGCGTGGGGCAGTCACTAAGCCGTTAAAACTGCTTTGTTATATCTGTTTGAGAAGTGCAAAAATATCTTATATTGCCAAAAATCTTGTGAGATAATAACCTTCTGTGTGGCCACATTGCCCTCAGATATCTCTGAACACTACAGAATCATGCTCCTCTATGTGATGGATAATAGTAGATAATAGAGTCCTGTAGTCCCATCCTGTTTTTATTGTCCTGCTACAATGAGTGTTGGCATCCTAGGGCTGGAAGTGTCTTACTGGTGGAACCACCAGGTAAAAAAAAAAGCCTAAAGAACACTAATGCAGTCACAACATCTTAGGGCTGGTAAGCTGTAATATATTTCAGATTTATTTGGGGGTTTAGATATGCTTGAAGCCTTCCACGATCACAAAGTTTCAAGCTCTGTCTGAAAGTTAGTCCCGCCAGCTTATTCAGCTGAGGTCATGTGAACCGTGCCAAGGCGGGAGGAGTTATGCTTTTGTTCTCTCCCAGAACTGACCACAGACATTTTGCAAGTGGCAGTAACACTTTACTACTTTCCCATTATTTGAATGAATCACAGATTTTGAATAATTTGATTTACATGTTTTACAAATAGCAAATCCCAGCAGCAATTTGTAAAATGGTACTGTATTCCTACAATAACCTTTTCCTATTTCTCCACATTGCCTACTAAATAGAAAGGGCCAATCCACCTTAAAGTGATACCGCAGTTACAGGGAGAGACAGTTCTCAGCCACCAGCTTTCTATATCTTTTTAGACTCAAGCAGTGAAATCTCCTTGCTACAGTCCCTGGCTCTGTTCCCACCTACCTCCACCCACCTTGAACCTCTGTTGCATTCACCAAAATGTAAACTGAAGCAAAAACCCAACAGAGTGGGACCCTCTCATAATGGTCATGAAAAGTGTGCGCAGCAAAAAAAACAACCTTCCAGCAAATAAATCCAGAAATGTCCACCAGATCTAATGAAACATTCCAGCATATAACAAATGCTGAAATATCCACTTTAAAAAAGCTCAAGCATTATACCATATATACTCAAGTATAAGCCAAGTTTTTCGGCACATTTTTTTGTGCTGAAAATGCCCCCCTCGGCTTATACTCGAGTCACCTTTTTGCGCCTGATCTCCCAGACTTTGGGGACCCGGTGCCGGCCGGCCGTAGGTCCCCTGGACCCCAAACTGGCACACATGTAGCTCCACTCTTCCTCTACAAGTGTGCTAAATTTGTTGTCCGGGTGACCTACGGCCGGGGAGCACCGATTTTTCAAAGCCGGGCACCCCTTCCATAGACTCCCATGTTAAACTGTAATTTCTCCGGTGAATTTGGGGACCCGGTACTGGACGGTCATAGGTTTCCTGGACACGAAACTTGGCACACATGTAGCCCCATTTCTCCTCTACATGTATGCAAAGTTTGTTGTCTGGGGGACCTACAGCCGGCGCGCACTGATCTTTCAAACCTGGAACCCCTTCCATAGACTCCCATGTTAAACGTCAGTCTAGTCATGGACACAGTGAGGCATGGGCACAGTGAGGCATGCACATGGACACAGTGAGGCATGCACATGGACACCCTAGGCTTATACTCAAGTCAATACGTTTTCCCAGTTTTTTGTGGTAAAATTAGGTGCCTCGGCTTATATTCGGGTCGGCTTATACTCGAGTATATACGGTATTTCCAAATGCAATAAGATATCAAATCCTTTTCTGTGGCTGATTGGAAACTATATTTAATTTAGCTGGTTACAATGGACGATACCTCCACTTTTCTTCCCCCTAACATAACTCCATTTAATGGATAGTCTTGGGATTTTACTGGGGTATTGGACTGATCTGTCTCTTGGCAAAGGTGACACCAATCATATTTTGTGAGTTAGCAGACAGGTGACCTGTGAGTTGATGTAACTATTGCTACAGTAAAATTTGGCCTGTTACTGTGAGCCCACATTGCATATAAGAAAAGGTACAGTTTATAGTAAAGCCATAAGATTACGCCCATTGTGTACTGTATATACTGTAGTGGAACGCTAGCATTGGGAGGAAACTATCAAATCTTAGGTCTCTAAAGAAAACACGTGGCCACACAATGAAGTTGGATGAGAAGAGATTCAATCTTAAACTGTGAATGCTGTTGGAGTGGTAAGGATGTGGAACTCCCTTCCACAGTTGGTGGTGTCAGTGGGGAGTGTAGATAAATTCAAAGGATGTGTTGCTTAGTGAACCCAATGTATAGGGATATGGAAAATAGTAGTGACACACACACAAATACACACACTCAGGTTGAACTGGATGGATTGTTGTCTTTATTCAACCTTACCAGTTATGTAACTATGTAAGTATAAGGAGGAACTACATAGCAACAGTTTTCTATCCATGATTCAAAGGCAGCTTTGGGACCTGTGTTGACAGGCTTTGGGCTTGTGCTGATGTCATCATTTTGATATTAGTTTGAGATGCTTCTGAGATCATTCAGAATCCACTGACCTGTACATCTGACCTCCTTCTAGCCTGCACTTGACCTTGTTTAGGCAGGTTTTGCATTCCCCTAGACTTATATGGAATTGCACAACCTGTCTGAAATGAACAAAAGCCCATTGACACAGACTCTATTTGAGAAAACAAGAAGGGCAGCCAGGTATGAAGCAAAGGTATCCAGTGGTACCTACACAAAGCAGATTTTTAGTACCTTTAGTACTTCCTAATATTGCTGAAGATGCCCACCCTTACTATGCCCACCCCCTCCTTCCACACATTCCTATTTGCTATTGAGGCAGCCCATCATAGTAATGATCTAATAGGAATGTACAGAGGTGGAAGAAAATGGAAAAGCACCAACACTGTCTGAAAGTGTCACAGGTTTGTCTATCGAAATGGCCTACCATTCAGATAAAGCAGGGGTTGGTTTACCTTGTCCCATGCATTATTTTATTAACCAACATTAAGTTCATTGCAAATATATATTATTTCAGCTAATACCTGATAATATTTCAGACTCATGCAGATTATTATAATCAGATAAAACTGTTAGTCTGTATTAAGCATATTTTTTGTGACTTAGGTGGGCCCTCAGCTATATTAAAAACATTGTATGACCAGAATCTGTGGGTTTAAAACAAGCTCATGGCTGCAGTAGCAGCCAAAAGCTTGTATCTGTATAGTTCAGCAGGTCCTCCCAGGACCCAGGGACCACAACTAGTGACTTCAGAATGGAGAGCAAAAGAAGATTGGAGCACATCCGTTCCCCAAATGCCTCTTCTGTGTGTAAAGTCAGATGAGCTCAGCTCCAAGCATTCCTGGCTTCAGAGCTGTCAGACTACTAGCTCAAATGCCAGGTTCACAGGAGATCAAGTAGAGTGCTGTGCTCAATGGGCTGGAGCTGAGGGCAGGGGAGACATTAGGCATCTAATAGTCCCCCGATAGCTCCACAGAAAGTACCTGTCACCTGACCAATGGGTTTCTAAGCCCCCTTGTAAAAGCAATAAAGTAAAAAAACAAAAACAAAACAACAAAGCGTTAAAAAAAATCAAGACAGAGGAGAATGGGCAGACTAGTTTGAGATGATAGAAAGGACAGTAACTCAAATAACCACTCGTTACAACCAGCAGGATACCATCTCTGAAGGCACAACACATTGAACCTTTAAGCAGATGGGCTACAGCAGCAGAAGACCACACCGGGTGCCACTCCTTTCAGCTAAGAACAAAAAACTGAGGCTACAATTCGCACAGGCTCATCAAAATTGGACAATAAAAGATTGGAAAAATGTTGCCTGGTCTGATGAGTCTCGATTTCAGCTGCGACATTCAATATTTTATCCAGCCCATAGATAGGACATATATTTCAGTGCACAGATTGAGGATCAGTTGTTCTCTGTTTCTGATGGGGACCCTGATGCATAGAGAAAATCTGAGAGAGATCTTGGCATGTAAGGGGTAGGGGGATACTCTGATGTGAAGGGGGCTCTGATGTGAGGTAAATTCTTGGAGTGTTTTTATTCATTTATTTATAATGTATTTAATTATATTAAAACATTTTTATTTATTTTTTAAATATAGAATGTGGTCCTTGCAGTGAAAAGTTTGGAGACCCCTAGGCTTGTGCAATTCGTTTCGTAACGAATTGAAATTCGTCCGAATTTAGCAACTTTCGGACATTCGGAAGCATTCGAATTTCCGAACAAAGCAATTACGAATAAGACCGAATCCGAAATAAATTATACCGCAAATAGCGAATGCCCGAATGTCTTCGGCATAATTCGTTATGAAAAAGTTACGAATGTACGAATCCATACGAAGCACAATAACACTCACTCTGCTCTGCTCTCTGCTTCTCCCACACTGTGCTGAACTCCCTCTCAAAATGGTGTACAGGGGCGGAGGTTATAGCCGCATGTAAAAAACGAAAGTAAAATACGAGATTTCGAATCCATTCGAAGCACAATAACACTCTGCTCTGCTCTCTGCTTCTCCCTCACCGTGCTGAACCCTCTCAAAATGGTGTACAGGGGCGGAGCCTATAGCCGCATGTTAAAAACGAAAGTAAAATACGAGATTTCGAATCGTTACAAATAACCGCAATGTATTTAGAAAAGTACAAATCCATTCGAAGCACATTAGGCATAATAGGCAGCGTCGTTGTGAGAGAGACACGGAAAATTACGAATCAACGAACCCAAAAAAAGTTACGAAAGTAGGAGTTGTGTCCAGAATCAACGAAAAACAACGTACTCTACCGAAAGTACGAACCCAAAAAAAGTTACGAAAGTAGGAGTTGTGTCCAGAATCAACGAAAAACAACGTACTCTACCGAAAGTACGAATTATAAAGCAACAAAAAATTCAACGAAAAATGTCGCTTGCAAAAATACGAATGAGTCCGAACACGAAAAATCCCGTCTAGCAAAATTACGAATGATTACGAATCAACAGGACCGGAAAGAAACGAACCGAAACGGAACGAATTTTTCCGTTGTGCACAAGTCTAGAGACCCCTACTCTAAACGAAAAGCACTGTAAAGGCATATAACGCTCCACCTATTGATAAATTTGGCTACTGTAATTTTTTGCCCTTTCGCTGGCACACATAGTGAGGCCTGATATACTTACTTGAAAATACACCTCCTTTGATGGTGTACAAGAAAACGGGGAGTTACATTTTTTTTGTTTTTGTGCAATGAAATTCAATTTTGTGGTTTCTTTCCAAAAATATACTGTAGATTTAATAAACAGTTGCACAAATATCGTGCAACATAAAATATTTCAACTACTTTTTTTATTCTACAGTGCCTCTGCATTCAGAAAATGTTCTGGCAGTTTTAAGTAGTTTTATAGCTCAAAATACAAATGTTAAAATTTGAGCAAAAAATGCTCTGGAAGGGAAGTGGGTTAACAGGTTCTGAATACCTCAAATCAGACACTAGAGCTTGCCAAAGTCAACACAAAGCAGAAAGACTTGTAAGTACAATCCAACTTTCTTGCCACATTAATCCATTCTCGATTTCCATTGGCACAGAAGAACTTGGTTGTAAGAATATTCCTGTTCCGGCAATGGTGAAAGGTTTGATAAGAGGGGCGTTACAGGCTGCAATCCCAATGCAGGCTTATAGCAGAGCAAACAAAAGTGATTGGACAAGGTTCTCAAGTCTGTCCAAAGTCTTAGGCCTCGTACACACGGCCGAGATTCTCGTTGAGAAAAACATGTCGTTTTTTTCGACGAGATTCTTGGACAAGAAACTTGTCCCGGCCGAGTGTACACACGCTCGTTTCAAAGAACCCGCGGTTCTTTGAAAGGAGTGTACGCGGTGACGTCATCGACTACGTCGAGCATGCGCTCGTCATATTCGATGCCGTCGCCGCCATCTTGGTATACCCTACGTATGCCTAGGAAGCTACCGCGCATGCGTCAAATTCATTTCGAACATGCGCGGGCTTCCGGGCGGACAGGTAAGTGTACACACACTCACTTTTCTCGTCGAGAAACACGCCGAGGAGAATCTCGACGAGAAAATAGAGAGCAGGTTCTCTATTTTCTCGTCGAGGTTTCTTGTCGGTTTTCTCGACGAGAAACACGCTAGCAGCGTACACACGACCGATTTACTCGGCAAGACCTCTCTGCCAGCAAGTTTCTTGCTGGTTCTTGCCGAGAAAATCGGTCGTGTGTACGAGGCCTTACTCTTCATTGGACAGTCATACAGGACTGTGCCCCATAGATTTTAAACTGTCATCTAACATCCTTGTGCATTTCAACACCATTTTGATTTTCAAGCAGGCCTAGTATTTTAATTCATTTAAGAAGGTAATCTAATTATTAAAAGGCTTACATGAAAATTTTCAGCAAACTACTTGATTAAAGAAGACAAAGAAAAAAAAAATGATAATGTATGTTGCCATTAATAGCATTAAAATATTGTTCCATACTGTTTTACACAAATGAGACAGAAAAACATCTTCTCAACTGTCAATCAGTTTCCAGGAATACAGTAATAAAGAACATTTCGCTGACCCAATTGTGTCTATTTCTGCTCTTTATTTTCCTGAACTTGAGATATTACCTATGATAAATTCAGCAGCAGCTGATTCTCGGTGCATTTATACATTTTATTAGCTGCGCGGTCTTAGAAAAGCAATTAGTGGAATAATAAAGGAGTCCGGTAATTTACAGCTAATTTATAAACCAGTCAGTTGAACTAACACTGCAACTATTCTGCCAACTTATTACCTAGCAAAAATGGAACAAAAACAGTTAAAGAGACCGGAACAAAAACTGGATCACTATAGTTTTCATAGTTTAAAGGGCAACCACAGCTAAATACACCCAACCAAGTCCACCCAAAAATCATTTTAAATTATAGGTGTTGCCTCAGCCATATCTTTTTACATGTCTTGAATACCAAAAGGAGATCTCGCTACCATATAATTTCTGTTTTTGCCCACCTGGGAGTGCTGAATGTTCCTGCCTTTACATAAAAAAAAAAAAAAGAACAGGGTGAGTCAAAACCCCTTATAATGGATACAACCGGTATGTAGACCTAGAATGAATCACAAAGATCTCAAAATAGATGGGGTACTTATAGATGTGTGGATTGCTTTTCTTCTTGGAGATTTCATTATTATGCTAGACATTATACATGTACCGTATATACTCGAGTATAAGCCGAGTTTTTCAGCACATTTTTTTGTGCTGAAAATGCCCCCCTCTGCTTATACTCGAGTCTGTGTCCATCTTCAAATTTGTGCGCCTGATCCCGGCCAGCCGTAGGTCCCCTTGACCCCAAACGTGGCACGCATGTAGCCCCACTCTTCCTCTACAAGTGTGTAAAGGTTGTTGTCCGGGGGACCTGCGGCCGGGGAGCACCGATTTTTCAAAGCCGGGCACCCCTTCCATAGACTCCCATGTTAAACAGTAATTTCTCTGGTGATTTTGGGGACCCGGTACCGGTCGACCCTAGGTCCCCTGGACCCCTTCCATAGACTCCCATGTTAAACGTCAGTCTAGTCACACAGCACCGGAGATCAGGTTGGGAGATTGGGCACAGTGAGGCATGGGCACAGTGAGGCCTGGGCACAGTGAGGCCTGGGCACAGTGACAGTGAGGCATGAGGCACAGTGAGGCATGAACACAGTGAGGCATGGACACAGTAAGGCACAGTGAGGCATGGACACAGTAAGGCACAGTGAGGCATGGACACATGGAGGCAAAGTGAGGCATGCAGATGGACACCCTAGGCTTATACTCGAGTCAATACGTTTTCCCAGTTTTTTGTGGTAAAATTCGGTGCCTCGGCTTATATTCAGGTCGGCTTATACTCAAGTATATACAGTACTTTAATGAATCTGGCCATGACTAATGCAGAACTTACAGTTCTTCTTACAACAGTTCTTACAACAGGATCATCCTATTGTACCTCTGGTTATATATGTTGTCTTATTCACTACTGAGATCTCTGTACTAATGCCTTGTGGTGAATAAATAAAGTATTAGAAAAAAATCTCAAAATAGAGTCCCTGAAAGACACGAAAAGCTTCTTGATTTCCTTTACAGCTTCTACCTAGAATATGTCTACTTTGGCTGGACTGTCTATTTAAAGGATAAATGCCATTCAACTTTAAAGCAGACCTTGGATGAAAAAGCAAAGTCCATTTAACTTTCAAGTCCCCAACATCAAAATAATACACCCTAATTAACAGCAATGAAGAGGGAGTCATTACTCAGCCATTACTGGACCCTGGGAAAGCCAAAGACTTCCAAAAATGCTTTAGCTGGTTTTTTTTTGTTTTTTTGTTCAGCCAGTAGGTTGAATAAAAAAAAATAAAAAAAAAAATAAATAAAACAAATCTCTTTATACACACAATCGTGGTGGATGAAGGAATCATTTATTTGGTTGGACATTGAATTCTGAAATTGGGACCCTAAGCTATCAGAATACACTGATCAGCAGCCAATGATTTACTAAGTTTTACAATTTGTCTGTTCGACAGAAGTTGATCTGACAATTGATTTATGTAAAACAGGGGCAGCCAGACAGTGATTGAAATTTGGCTGGTTCCTGCTGAACCAGCCAAATTTCCATCTTTCTATGGCCAGCTTTAGGCTTTAGTGCTACTTTACCCACTTGGTACAGGGCAAATATTTTAATTATTTCTAAAAGCGGAGACTCTTTACAATAAAATGGTTAAAGTTGCAATTATTATGTAATACAATATTTGCACAATTATTTATGAAACACATTTTCAGGAAAAAATAGTGCACAGAAGCACAACATAATACTTATTTGTTTTAAAAACATAGGGTTGTGTC
>CM055122.1:159621791-159804291 GCA_029206835.1 Rana muscosa | reverse complement strand
GCTGTCCCAGGACTCCCTGATATCTGATGACAGTAGTCAGGCCGCAGATTCTCCCCCTGCTGAACCTACTCTATCCTCCATTATGCTGGCTATACAGGATTGTAAGGCCTCCCCCTCTCCACTCAGATTGCCTCTATCCATATGGACTTTTCTTTACTAAAACAAGATGTCCAGAACCTCTGCGACAGAACCGGAGAGGCGGAGGAACGCATTAGTACACTGGAGGACACTGTGAATCCCCATGCGTGATGCCACAAGTGACATGGCGGCACTCCGCGCCAAGATCGATGATTTGGAAAATCGATCTCGAAGGAACAACCTCAGGTTTGTGGGGTTCCCAGATCGTGCAAAAGGCCCCCACCCTGAAAAGTTCCTTTATTCCTGGTTACGGGACATTTTTGCAAAGATGCACCCTCGTTCTCTCATGTCATTGAACGTGCACACCGCACCCCTCCTTGCCCCCCTCCTGAAGGTGGCCCCCCAGGCTCCATTATTGCCCATATCCTCAACCTTCAGGATAAAGTTGCTATCCTGCGCCTTGCAAGGGAAAAAGGCCCACTCAAATATAATGGTAACACCACCTCTGTCTATCGGGACTTTTCTGCTGAGGTTCAACGCCAGCGTGTATCCTTCTCAGCACTGAAGACTTGCCTGCGCACAGAAGGGCTATCATATGCCATGCTTTTTCCTACTAAACTACGAATCATTCACGATGGTAAGGCCTACTTTTACACCAGCCCTAAAGAAGCCATGGCTTGGCTGAATGACCATTACGGTGCTGTCATTGGCCTACAGACACTGTTTACCAGCCATATTGATCCTACTCCCTCATATCTCATTTTGTGGACGAAAGAGAAAAAGCACCCTTTTTCATGCCCCTAGTATGCAATATACTGACTTCCCCATCTTCTTGGCCAACTTATATGTATAGTTTTATTTTTATTTTTTACTTGCTGGGTACTGCCTAATACCCCTGAAGTTGAGCACTGTGATTTGCTTACTCTCCCTCACGGGCCCTCATACCTGAACATTATCCTTCGCCCAAGATGTACTTTATCCTTTCTTACAGATCCTTCCATCCCTCCCGGCCCAGGGGATCATTCACTGTTCATCAGGACATGTTTATTATGGCTCTTTTTGCTACCACCGGTTGAGAGCCTCACCAGATTTTACACCACCCTCCCACCAGTTAGTGGCATGGCCACGGAACAGTTTTGACCTACACAGTCTTTTTGCTGGGACGTTTTTTTTTTTTTTGGTTAGGGATCCAAGGCTCGCTATGTTTGGGATGGTTGAGCGGGGTGGGGGGGACGGGAGTTTTTTGGTGTTTTTTTCCTTTTTTTTTTCTTTTTTCTTTCTTCTCACCTCAGGTTTATATATTTCCCCTGTATAAGGGCTTCTCAGGTTGCTGCCTGTGGCAGGATACTAAAGTTTTCAATATTGCACTGCTGGCCCAAACTTTTCTGATGGCAGATCCAGGCATTTTTTGTTTTATGCTTGTATGTGCTTCAGGTTGTGTGGCCTACCTGGTCATTTCTGTATTTACTGTTATGTTAATGTGTGCTAGTTTATCACTATGTATTTTACCATGGCAAAGCCCCTGAGGATAGTCTCTTGGAACACTAGGGGTTTGAATGCACCCCAGAAGAGGGCATTGGTCTTCTCCGTTCTGAAAAAAGCCGTCCTCATATTATTTGTCTCCAGGAGACTCACCTCACGGGCTCTAAAACAAGGGCCCTGAAACACCCCTGGCTGTCAGCTTCATATCATGCTACTCATACTTACTATACCAGAGGGTTATCTATCCTTCTGGCCAAATCTCTTCCAGCTGAGACGGTTCAGGTTAAAACAGACCCGGACGGGAGGTTTATTGTCCTAACTATACAAATTTTCACTGTAACCTTTACTTTAGTGAATGTTTACATCCCACCCCCATTTTCAGTGGACCTGCTTTCCAAGTTGTCTCTTCATCTGCTGACCAGACCCCCTGGTCCCCTACTTTATGTGGGGGACTTTAATGCTGTCCTGGACCCAGTAATAGACCGATTGGGGGGTGGGGACAGATATGTACCCTCCTTCTTGGACTGGATCCAGGTTCATGGCCTTACAGAACTCTGGCGCTGGAAACATCCGGATGTGCGCCAATTTTCCTGCCATTCGGACTCTTTCCACACCATGTCCAGGTTGGATATGGCATTTGCTCCGGCCGAAACCCTTCCTGTTGTCTCGGCTGTCTCATATCTACCTAGAAAACCATGCTCCTCTCTCTGTGGACATCCTTCTCCTCCCGGGTTCGGGGCCAGCTAGCTGGCTCCTGAATTCCTACTGGTTAGAAGACGAGATGCAGGGAGAGTGTCGGAAAGGTATTGCTGGCTATTGGAGGGATAACATGGGAAAGGTGAACCCTTCCACTGAATGGGAGGCATTTAAGACAACTTTGAGGGGTACCTTTATGTCCATCACCGGGGTCTTGCGGAAAAACAATCGGATGCTTACTGAGGAGCTTGAGACTGCTATGGTGCGTGCAGAATTTGCTTATGCCTCCAACCCTGCCTCTGATACAAAGGAGGCATGGTTGCAGAGCCGTAAGGAGTATGAACTCCGCTTGTTAGACCTCACGCAGAAATGCATGCTGCATGCTACTCAGAAATCGTTTGAACATGGTAATAAGGCTGGACGTCTCTTGGCATATTTAACTAGACCTGACCATTTTCCCATATCCATCCCACGTATTGTCACAACCCAGGGCCTTATCAGTGATAGACCAGGAAATATCTTAGACACTTTTTTTTGTTTTTATAAAGACTTGTATACGTCTAGGGTTGACTATGATGATTCTCAATTGACTGACTATTTAGACGACGTATCGCTCCCCTCCTTGACGTCTGAGGGGCGCGATGCGTTAGATGTACCTATCTCGACTGAGGAGGTTGCTGCAGCCATTTCACAAATGTCCGCACATAAGACCCCTGGCCTGGACGGTTTCCCAACTGAATAGTATAAACAGTTTAAAGATTTTATGTGCCCCTATCTGTTGCGGACTTATAACGCAGCCCTGGATGCTGGCGTCCTCCCTCCAACAATGCGTTAGGCCTTAATTGTACTTTTATTAAAACCCCGTAAGGATCCCCTTAAATGTGATCCCATCGTCCAATTTCCCTTATCAATGTGGATGTTAAAATCCTGGCCAAAATATTAGCTAATCGTCTGAACTCTGCAGTGGAGTCTCTGGTCAATAGTGACCAGGGCGGTTTTATTCCCGGTAGGTCTACCAGAATGAATATCCGCAGGCTATGCCACAACCTGCAGTATCCCCACGATTGTCCCCCTACTCGTGCTATTGTGTCGCTAGACACTTGTAAGGCATTCAACAGTGTTGAATGGCCCTACCTCTTTCGGGTACTGCAGATGTATGGCTTTGGCCCTCGTATGATAGCTTGGATCAAGCTCCTTTACACTTCCCCAACAGCTAGAGTAAGGGTTAATTCTAATATTACTGACTCATTTCCAATTACCAGGGGCACACAACAGGGGTGCCCGCTGTCCCCCCTCTTGTTTACCCTGGCCATGGAGCCGTTTGCTGTTCGCATTCGCTCCTCCCCCTTCATTAAAGGACTCCCGGTCGCAAATATAGAGGAACGAATTTCCCTTTACGCCGATGACACCTTGGTGTATCTGACAGACACTAATGAATCACTCCAGGCCCTGTTGAGAGAGATTAATACGTTTGGAGACTTTTCTGGTTTTTGGGTGAATTGGGAGAAGTCTAGCCTCTTCCTCCTGGATGTGTCTGTGCCTCCCCAGATTCACCCTGACTCCAAGCTACAGGTGGTATCTTCCTTTAGATATCTTGGGGTACAGGTGCAGACCCCCTTGTCTTGCTTTATTACTAATAATTTAGAACCTTTGTTGACCCGCCTTCAAGAACAGACCAAGTTGTGGATGGACCTGCCTCTAGACCTCATGGGGAGGGCTAATGTTCTTAAAATTACTCATCTACCTAGATTCCTCTATATCCTTGCTAACTCCCCATGCAAAATACCTAAATTTATCTTTAAACGTATAGACTCGCTATGTACTACTTTCCTGTGGGAGGGAGGCTCCCCTAAAGTGGCCCTTGAAACGTTGAGACTGCCAGCACATCTGGCAGGGTTGGCGTTTCCTAACTTTTATTTGTATTACTTAGCATCTCAGTTGGTGCATATCCATGACTGGTTGTGCCCAGTACCGGCTAACGCTTGTACCTCCACGGAGGGAGCCATTGTATCTTCCATGGAAACCTTACATAATATTATATACAGGGGACGGGCTCCTGACCGCCTCGGAACCTCAGTCATAGCCAATACACTTTCAGTCTTTCGTTATATTGTCAAGAAGGTCTCCACACATACCTGGCTGAAATCTCCCAACAACCCCCTGTGGTTTAACCCCAATTTACAAGAATTGTACTCTATCCCGGATCACAATCATTGGTATTCAAAGGGGGTTAAATATTTGTGCCACCTGTATAATGCCCAAGGCTTTAAAACTTTCTCTCAGTTGAGTTTAGACTTTGATCTGCCGAGGTCCTACCTATTTTACTATTACCAACTTAGGCATGCTATTCAAGCCCAGTTTGGCTCTCTGGATGATCCCACAGACCTGCCCCCTCTAGAAAAGCTGCCCAGACAACTGGACCCCACTAAGCTGATTTCTACATACTACGCTGCCCTGATGACTAACATTAACCCTAGGTTTCACAAGGCTCAGGTGAAATGGACTTCCCTAGATATTTCACTGGACGACGAGAACTGGTCAGAGTTTAGGGATATATTTAAAACCTCTGTCATTGCCTCCCGAGACCGAATTATACCGATTAAAGTATTCCAGACTCACCTCACTCCGGCTAGACTATATAAAATGGGACTCATGCCCTCGGCTAGCTGTTTTTGCGGCTGTGGACAGGAGGCCGACTTCCTACACTGTTTTTGGTTGTGCTCGATAATTCGAGATTTCTTGGAGGAAGTGGGTGCCTTTGTCTCCTCAGCACTAGGCCTCCCAAATATTATTCATCCCAAGAACTGCCTTCTCTGCATTTTTGGGGACTTACATATTTCCACTCATGCCAAGAGACTGCTCCGCATACTTTATTTTTATGTTAAGAAAGCCATTCTATTATCCTGGAAGGGTGCACAGTCCTCTCTAAAGTCCCTCTGGCTGAAACTCATTAACGATGTTATCCCGCTCTATAAACGTACTTTTGAGCTCCGGAAACTGAATAAAACGTTCCATAACATCTGGGGTAAATGGCTGGCTAGCCCGTTGACTCTCTCACAGCACAGATAATGTATCCCTATTAGCCATTACTAGGCCGTGCTCTGAAGATTTCAAGTGTTTGAGTTTTTTTATTTTCTCTTGTTGATCTGCCTCACTGATAATATGCCTGCTCTTTTCCTCCTTTGTGCCTTGTGTTCAAATATTGCACACATTTTTTTTTGTATACTCCTTTGTATTTGTGCAAATTGATGTATGTGTAATACCTGAGTGTGCCCAGTTTGTATGGGCCTAATGTGTTTTTTTTTCTGTATGTCTATCTGTTTGTTTGTCTTGAAACTCAATAAAAATATCTTAAAAAAAGAAAAAAAAAGAAATGTGGCACTGACACATTTGAAACAGTGACTTTATGTTTATGCCAGCACGTGCCAAGTGGATATATGGAGCACATTGATCTAATTTAGGTGGGATCTTTTTGTGCATATTTTTTCACTTTATTAGTGGACTTAGTAACACTGTTGGAATAACACTGAGACACTTTTTGTGGCATACTTTGGATATTCTTATATTAATTTGATGTTTAGGTTTATTATACGCAATTTTTTTTTTTAAAGATTAGTGAATTCATTATATGCACTTCCATAGCTCTGCTCAAGCCTAATCACAGGCAGTGAGACATTTCCCGACCTCTGCAGCCGCGCATCAGGACAATGTCTCACTGCCTGTGATTAGTGCAGTGCCGACTTCCTGGCGGGCTCTGCGCGTGGGCTGTGTGAACACGCCGAAGCTCATCCTTAGATCTGAACTAAACACTATAATGTAGCCAAAACGGCAAAAGATTGAGCAAGAAAATCTTACATTGTAAAAATGTATGCTTTTTTGATGCAGCATAGAGACTAAAGTTATCAGGCCAACTTTAATTTAATGCTCTGAAGATGCTCGGTCATGAGAGAAATGCGTAAGCATTACGCCATCACGGATGCCTTTTCCGCCAGACAAGCCCACCCCACATTCCCTGGCTCCATCGGGTAATGTGTTAGAGACACTGCACTCCACACGAGACCTATATGCACACCCAGCTGGACTTCACGCGACTAGGGATGAGCTCCGGCGTGTTCGCACACTCCATGTGCAGAGTCCGCCAGGAAGTCGGCATGGCGCTGCACTAATCACAAGCAGGGAGACATGTCCCGATCTCTGCAGCCGTGCATCGGTACATGTCTCCCTGCCTGTGATTAGCGCAGCACCGTGCCGACTTCCTGGCGGGCTCTGCACATGGAGTGTGCAAACACGCCGGAGCTCATCCCTGCACGGGACTCACTGTTGATGCTTGACACACCCGTTACCTTTGGATTGGAAGGATAGGCCATCTTCATCCTTGGTGATTTTCGAGTGGCCTCTATACAGACAGCATGCCGGTCCAGACCTTACGGACCCGGACAAGAGTGGCTTCCAAGTAGCGGCTAGACGGTCAGCTGTATCCATCCGAATCTATATTGGGAGGTTGTACACATATAAACCCGTACGCT
Organism: Rana muscosa; assembly: GCA_029206835.1. NCBI lineage: Eukaryota > Metazoa > Chordata > Amphibia > Anura > Ranidae > Rana > Rana muscosa. Next base: position 159,797,509 of record CM055122.1, on the reverse strand, counting down.
ACTGTTTATGCCCTAACTCTATATCCTATCACTCGATAATCAGGGACTCATTTATCATCTATATTCATGTGAAGTGTGTGCAGTCTCACAACAAATTGTGTGGAAAGTTAGCAGCGAACTCTTTAAACTATGTGATCAGGAGATATTGCGTGAACTTTTTAACAACATGATCATTTTCAGCTGGTCAAGTTTATGAAGACCGAATCTTGTGTTGTTAGAATATAATTTCTGCAAGAAGTGCTGAGTGGCTCATATGTATGTCTGAATGTGGTGGCCATCTGTGTCCGTTTAGACTATAGTCTAATTTTTTAGATAAATATGGTGGAGGTGAATGTATGTACTTTAATTAGATGATTACTTTTGTATTTTATGGAAATATTTAATAAACTTTTCTAGTCTTTTCAAATACCGCAGCTCCTCTCTGAAGAATTCATTTTTGGGAAAATCTTATTTCTTTTCCCAGGTCCCTTTTTTTCTTATTTGCATTAACACACTCCCGGGTCAGGCATCCAGCTACCCCGAGGGTGACGGTATATACTATTTAGCCTTGATAGGGGTTTTGATCTACAATTAATTCCCCCCACCTGTGCTTGACTAAAATCGGATGCAGCCAAGGTGTCGGTTTTTTGTTTTGTCTTATTAACTTTAATTTATCTCTCCAACCCTCCTCTTTTGCATTACTGGAAACAATCTTTAGTAAACTCTGTATCCCCTGACCCACCATCCAGTTTTCTTCTGACATATAAGTCTTAGCTCGGGCGGGTGTGGGTGTTCCAGTCAGCTCAGGCAGGAAAAGCCGCTGACCTGATGCACACTGCGCGGACACATAAAGGTGCCTTGCAAGGAGGGGGAGTGTGCGGGGAAGAGGATCCTGTCAGCTACATAGGGGAAGTGTGGGGAAGAGAGCTCTGTACTGGAATGGGGGAAGGGGGTGAGCTCTGTACTGGCGGAGAACTTGGGAGCACACAGCACATCTGTCACGTACCTGGTTGGAGACCGAAATGCCGAGAGGGCTGCCCTTGCGGCTGAGTGAAGTACACCTCTGAGGTTGGGTACAGAGGGTGTAGTGCCCAGAGAAGCACAGGTTGCCAGATGGGTCCAGGAGAGAAGAGCTGTTGGGATCCTGAAGAACACTGGTGGATGCAGGACACTGCTCAAGGAGTAGTAGTGGCGGCCAGGCTGAGGGTCAACCCCAGTAGATCCAGCAAGAGGAAGAGGCAGGTTGCAGGAACGGATACAAGCCAAAGGTCTGGTAACAGGAAACAGGCAGTAACAGATAACTATGGCAAAGTCCGTGGAACAAGCCGGGATCAGGTGGAGGAGAAGGCAACAAGTCGGTAAAGCAAGCCAGGGGGTCAAACCAGGAGAGCAAATCAGACGGGTCAGGAACAAGCCGGGTCACAACAGGAGATCCAAACAGCAGTTGAACAGAGTCTCAGAAACACAGGAAGGCTGATGACTATCAAGCAATGAGATGGGCTCAGTGGCAGTCTTATATAGGCCAGCAAATGGCTGCACATGTTGCGTCACGTGCGCATGCTGATTGACGCTCCCGCGCATGCGCCTGTTGGTTCCATTACGCATGTGCGCGCTGCTTGCGTCAGTGCGCACAGGGATGTGCTGAAAGTGCCTATTACTAGTACTGGCACTATTGCCAGTTCTCCCACGGCCGTTTCCCTGACAACATCCCTCAGCCCTGCACTCGGTACATAGGTCACCTCAACCCTGCACTCGGTACATAGCGCACCTCTCAACCCTGCACTCGGTATGTAGCGCACCTCTCAAACCTGCACTCGGTACGTAGCGCACCCCTCAAACCTGCACTCGGTACGTAGCGCACCCCTCAAACCTGCACTCGGTACGTAGCGCACCCCTCAACACTGCACTCGGTACGTAGCGCACCTTTCAACACTGCACTCGGTACGTAGCACACCTCTCAACACTGCACTCGGTACGTAGCGCACCTCTCAACACTGCACTCGGTACTTAGCGCACCTCTCAACACTGCACTCGGTACGTAGCGCACCTCTCAACACTGCACTCGGTACTTAGCGCACCTCTCAACACTGCACTCGGTACGTAGCGCACCTCTCAACACTGCACTCGGTACGTAGCGCACCTCTCAACACTGCACTCGGTACATAGCTCACTTCTCAACTCTGCACTCGGTACGTAGCGCACTTCTCAACACTGCACTCGGTACATAGCACACTTATCAACCCTGCACTCTGTACCCCCAGCACACTTCTCAACACTGCACTCTGTACGTAGCGCATATTTACTTAACAAGGCAGCAATGATGTGTACAGTGCCTATAGAAGAAAGTGTTATGTATCATAATTTATAGGCGCACTGCATCATGAAAGGAGGTCATGCGCTCCTCCCCGTACATGGAAGCACCAGGAAATTCACAGTGTTGGCCAAAGAAGGAGTGGTGGGGGGAGTACTGCAGAGATAGGTATATATTGATTGGTGGGTGTGCTTTACACAGTCACTTTGCCCTGTATAGGTAAGGTAACAGTACCTCTAAGGTTTCCATACACCAATAAATTTACTGCATGCTGAAAATGGAAAAAAAACACAAGCAGGTAGTAGTGTGACGGTTTATCGATTGAAAACAAGAACACCACATTTCAGTGATTGCCAGAGTGCATGGATACAGACATTAGGCAGTGGAACTTGTTACTGTCCACAAGGAAGTAAATGATACAGTAGGTGCCACCGATATTGTGTCAATCTCGCCTCTTCTAGCGGCGAGATTGACACCCTACGAGCCCCGTCGCAAGAGCCAGCACCGAGCTGTCTCGTCATCGGGAAAGGAAAAATTTTGTTTTTCCTTTCACAATGAGAGACACGCATTGCTGGTAGACGGAGATCCGACATGGATTCCCGCCAATACCAGGCACTGTGTTTGGTATGAATCCTGAGCGGGAACTCCACGCCAATTTTTAAAGAAAAAACGGCATGGGTTCCCCCTCCAGGAGCATACCAGGCCCTTCGGTCTGGTATGGATTTGAAGGGGACTCCCCTAAGCCGAAAAATCGGCGTGGGGGTCCCCCTCAAAATCCAAACCAGACCCTTATCCGAGCACGCAACCTGGCAGGCCGCAGGGGAAGAGGGGGGGGGCGGGAGAGCGGCCCCCCTCCCTCCTGAACCGTACCAGGCCGCATGCCCTCAACATGGGGGGGTTTGGTGCTCTGGGGCAGGGGGGCGACCTGCGCCCCCCCACCCCAAAGCATCCTGTCCCCATGTTGATGGGGACAAGGGCCTCTTCCCGAAAACCCTGGCCGTTGGTTGTCGGGGTCTGCGGGTGGGGGCTAATCGGAATCCGGGATGTCCCGGAGCATGTGACTGTGACGTCATGAGAACATGTGACTGTGACGTCATGAGAAGCCTATATAAACCTAGCGCACCGCAAAACCCAGCATTACAGTGGAAGGAAGCGACGGGAAGACCGGCCCCTCCACTAGCAAAAGAGCTGGAAGAAGATAGTGGAGGGTCCGGCAGAAGGACAACGGAGAGCCGGACGAGACGACGGGGAAGACCGGGCCTCCGCTAGCAAAAGAGCTGGAAGAAGATAGCGGAGGCCCGGCAGAAGGAAGTAAGAACCGGAGAGCGCGGCAACGACACCGGAGACCCCCGAAGTCGGAAGAAGACCCCCGGAGCTGTGCAATAAATTACTTTAAAAAGCTGTGTTGTGTTTTTTTATTGCCATTTTTTTCCACCAGGTGAATGGGTAGGGGTACGATGTACCCCATACTCATTCAAATAGGGTGGGGGGCCAGCATCTGGGGGCCCCCTTATTAAAGGGGTGCTCCCGGATTCCGATCAGCCCCCGCCCGCAGACCCCAACAACCAACGGCCAGGGTTGTCGGGAAGAGGCACTTGTCCCCATCAACATGGGGACTGGGTGCTTTGGGGTGGGGGGGCCGCAGGTCGCCCCCCTGCCCCAGAGCACCAAACCCCCCCATGTTGAGGGCATGCGGCCTGGTACGGTTCAGGAGGGAGGAGGGGCCGCTCTCTCTGACCCTCCTCTTCCCCTGCGGCCTGCCAGGTTGCGTGCTCGGATAAGGGTCTGGTTTGGATTTTGAGGGGGGCCCCCATGCCGATTTTTCGGCTTAGGGGAGTCCCCTTCAAATCCATACCAGACCGAAGGGCCTGGTATGCTCCTGGAGGGGGAACCCATGCCGGTTTTTTCTTTAAACATTGGCGTGGAGTTCCCGCTCAGGATTCATACCAAACACAGTGCCTGGTATTGGCAGGAATCCACGTCGGAACCTGTTCAATACAGTGCCGCCTCTCCTCACTATTGCAGTGAGCGCGAGATGTGTTGCCACCCTGTCGCCGAGATGTCGGCACCCCTGTCGCCGAGAATCTCCGTGATAGGATCACGATGAATATACAATGTCGGCGGCACCTACTGTATGTTCTGAACTGTGCATGTCATGCAACAAAGGTATCTACTGTTGACTTGCATTTGGGACCACTAAGTACTGCCAACGAGTAAAATTCACAGTTAGATCTAGAAAAAAATTCACAATATGCATTTCAAATGTTTTTTCTAAGAAGAGATTACATGATCTACTCCATCTAATGTGTGTATTTTGCAAAAGTGCAGTTCTACCTTTAATAACTGAAGCACATGCTGACCATTAGATATTCACATGCAGTTGCAATGTAATATGTTCTGCTACAGACAGGAAAAATAGCTAAATAGGTGCACAATCATCATAGTATACCATGCTTTTCCAATCGGACCACAGTTTTTGACTTTTAAAGAGATAGTATAGCAAAATGGGAAAGGTTTTGTGAACATCAGCATACTGAAGTTGTCGCTGGTGTGGAAACCCCCTCTATCAAGCATGTAGGCACGAGCTGCCATAGCAATAATTTTTTTAGAAGAACATGGTCTTTTCAAGTGATCCCTCAGAGGTGATAGGGAATTTGTTTTTCTTACTGGGAACAGCTGACCAAACCAAAAGTACTAGATTGAAAAGCAAAGGCCGAATCCATTAGCAGTAGCTATAGCTGTAGACAGTGTGCAGCCAGAATTGTACAGTAGGCAATGGTCGATGACCATTTCTGTGAATAGCCAGGGGTAGAAAGAAAGCCGGTAACAGAAAAGATCAACAACAGAAAAGATAAAAAAATAAGGTGCGCTCTCCTTTCCTGCAACCACGGGTTGCAGGAATTCCCCCATCAACAATGACTGAATCCCTCCCGTGAAGCTATTGTGTTCTCTCGGGGGGGGGGCAGGTAACCAATTACTGCCGGGAGAACACAATGATTATTGCTAGCGGCTATAGTCGCCTGTAATTAACGCATGTAAAAATTTGACATGCTGGTCATACCCAAGTCGACCGATGGATCGACTTGGATACAATCAGCCTGCCCATAGATGGTCCGAATCTCAGCTGGTCCCTGCTGACTTTACTCACTTTACTGAACAGAAGTTAAATATAGCCAATGGTAATGGCAGAGGAAAATGTGTTGTGTGCCCTTTAATGCATTATGCTTACATTTCACAAGGTAATTTAAGGAAATTAGGCTGCTTGGCTGACCAGCTAGCTTAAATACTTTGTAAGTTACTGAATAATACAGATCAGCAGAGTAGGAAAAGTCAAAAGGTCTTGTATCATGGTTGTTCCTGGTCAATGATTCACAGTATAAATGCAATAGGGTCAACATGTCAGACAACTAGAATGTTTAAAAGTGGAGGCTGGCAATGGCTGTATCCATTCTGCCTTCATTACATGTTTTCTTAAAGCTGAAACCCATGTTAAAGGCAAACTGCAGGGGGTCTGGTGTGTCCCTATTCTCCGTTTCAAGTGTGAATCAAGTCCAAATATTTGCCTGAATTCAGAGCTGAAACAAAGCCAAAGAACCAGTTCCATTGAGAGCCGGTCACAGTCTCCTGTCATGTGAATTGGATGCGGGGAAACACATGCTGAAAGTGAAAGTAAAAGAAAATTTCAAATTTTGGGTTGTCCCCAGAAAAGTAATAGAAGGGAAATCTTCCAAAGGGGACACTAGATCTGGTGACCTGGAGATAACCAATTAATTCCCTTAATTTGCAGGGATTTCCTCTCACTTCCTGTTTGGCCATTGGAAAGGACATGAAGGTGAATCTCCTCAATGGGACAAACATGGCAAAAATAAATCTCCTCCATTACTCTATTCAAAAGAAAAAAAAAGAATAAAAACTTTTGCCTATAGTTCTACTTTAACCACTAGTCTACCGCCCGACGTCAAATGACGGCGGGACGAAGACCCTCTCTTTGTGGGCGGACGTCATATGACATAGCGCCTTCCCGAGCCACTAGGGGGCGCGCACGCACGCCCACCACGTCACTGAGGACCCGATGCGTGTGCCCGGTGGACACCGGTCACCCGCGATTGCCCAGTAACCGAGCAGGACTGTGGATCTGTGTGTGTAAACACACAGATCCATGTCCCGTCAGGTCTCATGTACATAGGGACACCGATCGGTCACCTCCCCTAGTCTGTCCCCTCCCCCCACACTAAGAATCACTGCCTAGGGAACACATTTAACCCCTTGATCGCCCATAGTGTTAACCCCTTCTCTGCCAGTCATATTTATACAGTAATCAATGCATTTTTATAGCAGGGATCGCTGTATAAATGTGAATGGTCCCAAAAATGTGTCAGAAGGGTCCGATGTGTCCGCAGCAATATCGCAGTCACGATAAAAATTGCAGATCGCCGCCATTACTAGTAAAAAAAAAAATAATAAAAATGCTATAGATCTATCCCCTATGTTGTAGCTGCTATAACTTTTGCGCAAACCAATCAATATACGCTTTCTTCTACATATTTTACCAAAAATATGTAGAAGAATACATATCGGCCTAAACTGAGTAAAAAATTTGTTTAAAAAATAAAATAAAAAAATGGATATTTATTATAGCAAAAAGTAAAAAATATTGTGTTCTTTTCAAACTTGTCCCTCTTCTTTTGTTTATAGCGCAAGAAATAAAAACCGCAGAGGTGATCAAATACCACCAAAAGAAAGCTCTATTTGTGGGAAAAAATTATAAAAATTTCATTTGGGTACTGTGTTGCATGACTGCGCAATTGTCATTCAAAGTGTGACAGCGCTGAAAGCTGAAAAATGGCTTGGGCAGGAAGGGGGTGAAAGTGCCATGTATTGAAATGGTTAAGATCTAGACCAGGCAGCATAATACATGTTCTGAAACTCTAGTAGACCACTGCAGATAAATAAAACAGCCAGGTCCAGAACGCATCTCAGTCTGTTAGGCTCCTTTCACACTGAGGCGTTTTTACCACGTTTTTGCGGTAAAAATAGCGCGGTAAAAATAGCGCTGTAAAAATAGCGCTGTAAAAATGCCTGAAATAATCCTGCCCCAGTATTCTCAATGTGAAAGCCCTGGGGGCTTTCACATTGAGGCATTGTGCTGGCTGTGCGTTGGAAAAAATCCTGCAAACAGCTTTTTTGGAGCATCTTTGGGGTGCATAAAGTAGCGCTGTAAAAACACCTATCCCCATTGAAATGAATGAGAACCGCGGTAAAAACGCATAGGCGTTAGCACTATTTTTAACGCTATTGCGGTAGAAACGCAGTAAAATCCCAACGCCTCAATGTGAAATGGGCCTTATGGAACAATCAAACAGTAGCAACACACACTGAACATTCCTCAAATCTTTCTCCCTGTAAACATATTGCCCGTGTTAGACTGAGAGCACTAAGCGCTACAGCTTTGATTGGACCACAGTATTGACCTTTCCTCTCAAAGTTTGAGTGTTGTTGTGCACGTTTCAGGAAGTCAATATCAAGACAGATATAAGTATGTATGCCAGCTGTATGGAAAAGTGATTTCTTTTTTAATCAATACAGAACTATAATAAATAGTGTATATACTGTATTTATTGAGATTTGTGGTCGCACAGTATAGCGGTACTTATTTTGCTTAGTATATGCTATAGTCCCCATTTAAATCTTTGACACTTTGTGTATGAGCCCCAAGGCCCCTAGTCTCAGTGACAGCAGACTAATGTATTTTTTAAGAAAAGCAAAAAAGTGACTAAAATATTAGCCAATATTGCTGACAAAGACCATGAAAGCATCTGGCAAAAGCAGAAATGTAATTTCCAGACTTTATTTTCAAATGGATATCAGAATATTATGTGCAGACAAGCCTGTGTATTTATTTTGATCATGTAGGCAGATCTGTAGAATGAATGTACAGTACTGCTTGCATAAGAGCCCCTGCAGCACTGTGCTCACAGATGTTTGCAGGGGAAGGAAGGCAAATGCGCCTGCAAACCCTTGTCTGAACTGCAAGCAATGTGCATAATTGTAATCAGTGAGACATAGATTTCAACCTCCGTTAATTTGTCTCTTTTCTAGGCAGGTTTTTTTTTTCCTCATCCCAATAGCATGCATTGATGAGCTAATCTTACTCTGCCGTACGTCACATTCATCTTGTATATACCAAACACAAATGAATGCAAACACGCAGCAAAAAGGCCACATTCAAATTGGCCATAAGGACTGCTAGTGTGGCATTTTAAGAACGTCAGGCTGCTCTTTAAATTTCACTGTGTTTATGGATGGCGACTAATCCTGCTCATCCGAAGTTACATAAATGTTAAGAACAGATTCGGAATAACAAATATCACCTGGATAATGAAACCCAAATATTAGTGTCATTATGATAATAGACACACAATACTGAAATACAGCCAACGGGGCTAGCAGAATAAGACAGGAGAACATAGAATTTTTAAGTGAGTCTGTGAACGGGCTATGGATATTCAAGTTTTTACATATTCTTAACCATATGGACACTTTAAACCCCAACAGCCACTTCAACCAAAAAAATCCTTGTATTTTTAAAAATACTAATCAACAGGAAAGCAAAACAAATCTTATTAAAGCAGAACTACAATTGCCAGCAGGTAAGCCTCGTACACACGGCCGAAAATCTCGGAAAAAAACCCGTTGTTTTTCCTGATGAGATTCTTGACAAGAATCTTGTCCCGGCCGAGTGTACACACGCTCGATTCAAAAGAACCGCCGTTCTTTTGAATGGAATGAACGCAGTGACATCATCAACTACGACGAGCGTGCGCTCGTCACATTCGATGCCGCCGCCACCATCTTGCTACACCCTACCTATGCCTAGGAAGCTACCGCGCATGCGTCAAAGTCATTTCGAGCATGCGCGGATTTCCACAACGACAGGTAAGCGTACACACTCTCGGGTTTCTCGTCGGGAAACAGGCCGACGAGAATCTCGACGAGAAAATAGAGAGCAGGTTCTCTATTTTTCTCGTCAAGATTCTGGCCAGTTTTCTTGATGAGAAACCTGAAAGCCTCGTACACACGACCGATTTTCTCGGCAAGAAAGCTCTCCCGGCAGTTTTCTTGTCGTTTCTTGACGAGAAAACCGGCCGTGTGTACGAGGCTGTAAAGTTTTTATTTGTTTCTCCTTACAAAATACTCCTTTACCTGTATGCTTGCATTTGTGTTTTTGTGTCTGTGGCACATACACAGTTATTTACCGTATTTATCGGCGTATAACACGCACCCTAACTTTAAGAGGGAAGTTTCAGGAAAAAAAACTTTCCACAGCCCCCTGCGTATAACACGCAGGCACAGTTTACCCTCTATTTTCAGGGTAAAAAAGTGAGCGTTATACGCCAATAAATACAGTATATGCTTCAAAGCCTACTTGAGACATTTGTTAGATGCTGGGAATGGAGCTGGGTGGGAGAGCTGTAGAACTCCAATGCACATGCGCATAAGTAGATAATCATCAGTGATTGTTCAATGGTTGCATTTTGGTGGGTGTGATAGCGCTGGACTGATGTGGGTAGATGGTAAAGATTTCCAGATATGGATACTGGATATTTTATGCACAGTTACGTTGGTGCAGCTTGTACCAATGTAACTATGCATATACCATACCTGACCAATGCCTCTGGTAGCTGGAAATCAATGTAGACACTGGTATTTCAGTAATCTCCACTTGCTTTCAGGTCCTACACTGAGCGCCTGCCCTAAAACAGGAGGTCAGCCATTCAGCACGGGTACCCATAGAATGCTTTGCATTTTCTGAATGAATGCAAAGTGTTTTCTGATTGGACGAGGTAGAGAGATGGGGCAGTAATGTATATCCCTGCCTAAAATTATTCTTTATTTAAAACACATTAAAGATAGCATGCAAACAGTATTCTACTGTTTTATAAACTCTGTTCAGCACAAGAACCTGCTGATCCTGAAAGTCCCCCTTCTTCCTTGCTGGAAACCGACCACCAAAAGCATGGAAGCAGATCTGTGCTTGCATGGCCAGTTTGCGTCCCTAGTCTTGCTGTTCAGAGATCCAGGATGGTGTCCACATGTACAGCGTGCTTGTATCTTTCATAGTCTGCTTATCTGCCACACACCCACTGTCTGGCCCTGCCTTACTGATTGGTTATCTTTTACAGTTGCAGCTAATGGGATTGAGAGCGCAGAATACAGCTTTCTGGACTGCAGCTTACAAACGGGGAACATACTGTTCACCTTTGATGGGGTCACAATCACAAATATTTTAACACCAAGGTCTCCTTGAGTACTCCCAACTTGAACTGAATACCTGCTGCCTGAAAGATTCAGCAATTCATAGACAAAAAAAGTGACAATCCATAAAGATCCAAAAGTGACATGTGCTGCATCCAAAGTTAGTGACAGTTTATAAAGTGCTTTGTGAAAATAGTTGCTTGGAGTGACTTTCCCTGTGCTCCCCTTACGTGTTTGCACTCACCAGAGCGCTTCACACCTGCAGGGGTAAAAGCATATAGTAGAAAACCACTCCGAATCCTGGTATCTCTTACTTGCGGTATCCGCCTCACAGCCGGAGAAGATAATCCATCCACGGGCATAGGAGTGTGGTAAAATTCCTACCAAGTCCCCCTCAGCGATGTAAGCTTCAGCAAGGTATCCACATGTAATTCAATGTGATAGAAAAAAATCACATAGCGTGATATTGCAAAGCTATGTTTCTATTCAAACCGATAGGTAAAAGTTATCTTTAAAAATAGGAGAGCTCCAATGTTCAAATCAGCGGTATACAGGACGTGGAAGCAACGCTCTCAACAATCCCGAGCGTGCGTTCCACGGATCATGTGGCAAAAACCGGAAGTACCGTATTCGCGTAACAAGTTGGTGCGCCTTACGCGTTTCGTCATACGGACGTCATCTGTTGAGAGCGTTGCTTCCGCATCCTGTAAACCGCTGATTTGAGCATTGGAGCTCTCCTTTTTTTTAAAGATAACTTTTACCTATCGGCAATCAGCTGACTGCTGGGACTGCTCCGGACTGCTGTAAACTCCCCTCTAAGGAACAGGCCTACAGCCTGGCCATCGTACTCAAGGCCCTGTGGAGTGAGACATTCTCTACTCACACACACACCAGGACTCATACTGGTGCATGTTAAGCCTTTTTTTACTGTGATAGTTACAGCCCAAAAAGTCCTGGAAGACATTACCTGTCGCTGCATACAAGCAGCTTCCTCCCAGCAGTATACCCAGCTGTTGTTCATTGTGATTTTCACTATGACTTGCTAGTTGATACTGACAAATAGCCAATCAAATCTTACCTAGGTGTGTGTTGCCATCGGCAGCACATTATCCGGCCTATCACTGTGCTCCTGAAGAAGCGGTAACTCGCGAAACTAGTAGAGCAAGTCAAGACCACACATGATACACTGGACCCATGGCTATCGCCAACTTGCTTCATACAATCACTGTTTTACCAGCCTCTGGTTTGCTGGTTTCGCATTCCAACTAAGGTGGAATGCTTGTATGTTATATACCTTGAAGTATTGTTAAAGCCTGAACCCAAGCCCTGTATCCAAGTATAAACAAACTGTTATTGTTTGAATGTTTATATGTATTTTTTCATTACTTTGTTTAAAAATAAATACCCTTAGTTTTTTACAACATTTATCCATGTGCCGCCTAAAGTCCATTTTTCTAGTCTATCTTTCTCCTATTCTCGAAACATTGGTTTCACTGCCCCTTCAGGAGATTTGGACACTGGAAATAAAAGCTGTAAGGACTGTCCAGTAAAACCCCTCCGAATCCAAGCATGCCTCAGTTTTGTCAGCAATCAATGAATAGAAGCCACAAAATTTACTGCAAAAAAAGGATTTTATAGTGAGAACAAAAATCCTATTTTCATAATCGTACATTACAGGACACAGGATGATATTCTGCAGCTATGGGATATCCAAAAGTCCAACTGAGGGGAGGGCAACACAGAAACACATGCAAACACACTCACATAACCAGTTTAATAAAAGGGGTTCAACAAAGCTCACAGAACTTTCAGAAACATTCAACAACCAAAACTGGCATCAGAGGTGGCCTGTACATCCAGTAGTGTATTTAGGATTTGTGCTGCCCTAGGCCTGACTAAACTCATGCACCCCCTAATTTAAATATGACCCACCCCTTCCTGTTAAGGCCACACCCCATTCTGTTTAAGACCCGCCCTGAAATGTCCAAACTGGGACACTAGTTCTGGGAGCCTAGGGGGGGGGGGAATGGATTCCATTAATTTGCATAGATTTCCTCTCATTTCCTGTTTGGCTATGGGGCAGGAAGTGAAGGGAAATCTCTGCAATGGGACAGGGATCGTAAAAAATAAACTGACAGGAGCTATAACCCTCCCTTAATGTGTTGCCTATAGTTCTACTTTAAGCAAAAATTTCTGATAATTTTATGGAGAAGACTAAGAAGATATAACAATGCCAATGGTGCAGCAGAAAACATATAGCACAGTGAGGAAGGTTTGTGGTCCAGGATGATAGGACAGTCAAAATTAGAAGCAGCGCCGGCCACCCGCATACCGGAAGCAGTGCGGCCGCTTTATGAGGGTGCTAGACTAATTTGCCTCTCAACCCAGTCCGCCCCATCAGACTGGCGCTACACTAACAGTGTAGCGCAAGCCGGCGGGGACTCGTTTCGTGCTGCCCCCCTGCAAAGTGCTGCCCTAGGCCTGGGCCTTGTTGGCCTAGGCCAGGATACAGCGTTGTGTGCATCCACCTAGTAAAATGTAGCAAAAGTGCGAACAGAAGGTCAGGTGGTAGCCTTGCAGATCTGAGAAAAATGCCTGAGTAGAAGGCTGGAACGATGAACAGATGACTTCACCAAGAGATATTAGAACATGAGGAAGGTTTGTCACTTATGAGGACCACCAGGAATGACAAAAAGTGTCAAGCTATCAAAAAAAAGTTGCCGCTGATAAACTCAAACAGAAAGTACCAAATCCAGACAGTGGAGAGAAAACTCTTTGGAAAAAAAGAGGAGCAGAATATGGGGGATCTTAGGCTCCAAAAGAAGTTGCAGAGGAGGAAAAGCTTGGATCAAGCAGAAACTGATACTGCTGAGATAGCAGAGCACCCAAGCAAGGATATTTCTGGAACGGGAGACAACCCATTCAGCCTAGAAACCAGAAGGCCCACTTCTGCCATTCCCTACCTGTGACAGAGATCTTAGAACACCTCCACATGAAGGAACCACTCTTGAGAGTCCAAATGATGATTGCTAAGGAAATCTGCCTGCCAATTAACCATGCTTGGAATATGCATATTAAACAGGACTAGAACATAATGTTCTGCCCAAGCCAGATTGTGATCCGCCTCTTTTGAGATGCAAGACATCTAGCTTCTTCCTAAGGGCTGATGTGAACCACTACTGTCCAACTGAATTCTGGTCAGATGACCTTGCATAGAGAGGTCCACCATTGATGGGATAATCAAATTGCCCTGAGTTCCAGAATTCTATATGGGAGCTGAGGTTCCTCCGACAGCCAATTCCCTTCTACCAAAAAAGAGTACTTAGGACTCCTCCCCAGCCTCATAGGCTGGTATCCATTGAAAGCACACTGTTCGTACCACTGAGAGGAAGACATTCCTGATTCCAGGGTCAAACATTGGACCCTCCCTGCCAGGATCAGCCTAGTCTTGCAGGTCAGGTGTATGAGATGTCCCAGAAAAATAACCCACTTGCCCACACTGCCAGAATAGTGAGTTGCGATGATCTGGACAGAAAATGAAAAAAATGGGAAAATGTAACTGCTTTGAAGGAGAAAACTATTAAGCCCATGGCCCTAACAGAAAAAAAATGAGGGTTGGTACGCTCATGTACTGTAAGATTCGAATGTGGGGGCAGAAAGATGAAACTTGTCCAAGAAAAGAAAAACCCTTGGGTCTAAAAATCAGGCTCAGATACTCTCGGCAATGAGACGGTTCCAGTGCTGATTTCTAAAGATTTAGCATCTATCAAAAAGCTCATCACATAGGAATCAATGGTATTGTGTGAAAATGCATATGTAATGCACGTAAAGCCCAAATAAAATGCACTACACTAAAATTCACCAACGCCAAAACAAATACAAATTCATAGATATAAATAGAGCTTAAGGTGGCCCCTCACATCAGATGTTATATATAAATGTAATTGCAGTGCTGCAAAACCTTTTATATATAATGTATTTGTGTATTGTATATCTATACTTATCGCTTGCATGTATTTATTTCACTTGAATAGCACTGACTTTTTTTGCACATTTGGGTTTCCAGAACATTGCATAAAGTTAGGAATGAAAGTGATACCTATAACTTAATAATTTAAACCCCAAATCCAGCTTCATGGATTTTAAAAAAAATAGCATGCCTAATCATCCCACCTAAGGCGACCGGAACGGAAGTGGGAGCAGGTACCTGTCAAAATTGGGTACCTGCTCCCCCCTCCTTCCCAAAACCTTAGTTTCACAAACGGAAGCCGGGGAGGAGGCCCTAAAGTGGAAGTTCCACTTTTGGGTGGAACTCCGCTTTAAAGCCAGTCAATTTCTAAGGCCTGGTACACACAGGCAGTTTTTTTTTCATTTAACCTAGAGGGCTGAATGTAAAAAAACCTGACAGATCGCTGTACTAACACAAGTGATGTTCATATAAAGATCTCCCCTGCTGTGCTATTGTGTTCCGATAGGGGACCCCCCGCCCTGAACACACAGGACAGTGCTCCCAGCCATTGGTTGCTAGCACTGATCAGATGCCAAATCGGATGTGGGTTTTCAAGCACGCACGTTCAGCAGAAGCCGGTCATGAGACTGGCTTCTGTCAAGCTGTACACATGGGCCGAAAGTTCCTGCCAAACCAACTCTTTTTGGCTGTTTATTGGCCCATTTGTACCCGACATTAGTAAAATTAGCCAGGGTTATCTTCTACTGGCACATACGTAGACATATTCACAAATCGATAATGGCCAGATCAGGCATTAAAGGAAATGTAAAGTCTCGTTTTTTTTAAATAACAAACATGTTATACTTACCTCCTCTGTGCAGTTGGTTTTGCACAGAGAAGCCCGGATCCTCCTCTTCTCGGGTCCCTATTTGCTGCTCCTGGCTCCTCCCTCCTATTGAGTGCCCCCTCAGCCAGCAGCTTTCTATGGGGGCATCCAAGCCGAGTCAGAGCTCCGTGTATCCATTCAGACACGGAGCCCCGACCCGGCCCCACCAACTTTCTCCCCTGATTGGCTGACTGACAACCGCGGGAGCCAATGGCGCCGCTGCTGTGTCTCAGCCAATCAGGAGGTGTGTCCCGGATCGGCTTAGACATTCGTGGACATCGCTGGAGAGAGAAGGGGCTCAGGTAAGTAATTAGGGGGTGCTGCTACACACAAAATAGGATTTTTATACTCACCGTAAAATCCTTTTCTCTGAGTAGAATGCATTACGGTAAAAAAAAACTTCTTTCGTTCATGGACGGACACAGCCTTAATCTTGACAAAGTGGGTATTAGCCTTCCTTTAGGAGTGACTAGGCAGAAAGTGTTAACAACTTCAAAGCTGAACAGCCCCGCCCAGGGGGCGGTCCTACTGACTATATATCCTCTCAGCCTGCACTAAGCAGATCAGTTTGTCAAAAAGCAGTACAAACTTAAAAAAGAGGGGTGGGTGCTGTGTCCGTCCATGAACTCAGAGAAAAGGATTTTACGGTGAGTATAAAAATCCTAATTTCTCTTTCGTTCATGGACGCACACAGCCTTAATCTTGACAAAGTTGGATGTCCCAAAGCAGTGTCAAAAACAAGGGGTGGGAACAGCATTAAAACAACTTCACCCCAAAATAAAACAGAGCTCCTCAACTGAGGAGTTGGAACTCTAAACAGCCGCCTGCAATGCCTTGCGGCCGAAAGAAGCATCCGAAGATGCACACACATCAACTTGTAAAGTTAGTGAAAGTGTGAACGGACGACCAGGTCGCCGCCTTACACACCTGGGAAACAGACGCTTGATGCTCTCAGAGCTCGGACAGCATCCAAGAAATACAACGTCGTCTCCTTAGGATTCGACAGATGAGGACACAAGGATGGCAGTACAATGTCTTCCCTGAGATGGAAGGTCGAAAACGACCTTAGGAAGTAAAGAAGGCTGCAGACGCAGCACCACCTTATCCTTGTGGAAGATCAAAAAGGGAGCCTTGCATGACAAGGCTGCCAGCTCAGAAACCCGTCTTAACTGGCGTAACAGCCACCAAAAGGACAACTTTCTGAGAAAGTGTCAACAAGGGAATCTCCCTGATGTTCTCAAACAGTGGTTTCTGAAGCACCGAGAGGCCATGCCGTTAACCCAAGAGGCACCTATTGCCCTGGTCGAATGCACCGTAACAGGGAGGCGCCCGACCCTTTATGGCGTAAGCCTGAATCACGATCTGTCGGATCCACCTTGAGATAGTGGCCAACGAGACCGCTGAGCCCTTCCTGGGACCAGCCACCGAAACAAACAGTGAGTCTGAACTCCGGAACAGAGCAGTAACAGACAAGTATACTCTTAGAGCTCGGACAATGTCCAAGGAATGCAACGTCGTCTCCTTAGGATTCGATGGATGAGGACACAAGGATGGCAGTACAATGTCTTCCTTGAGATGGAAGGTCGAATGACCTTAGGAAGAAAAGAAGGCTGCGGACGCAGCACCACCTATCCTTGTGGAAGATCAGATAGGGAGCTTTGCATGACAAGGCTGCCAGCTCAGAAACCCGTCTTAAAAGGGGTTGTAAAGGTTTGTTTTTTATTTTCTAAATAGGTTCCTTTAAGCTAGTGCATTGTTGGTTCACTTACCTTTTCCTTTGATTTACCTTCAAATGTTTTTTTTCTTGGTCTGAATTTCTCACTTCCTGTTTCTCCTCACTAAACTTCACACCATCATCCGAGTGGTGTGGAGTCAGCCAGAACAGCTTACTGAACAGCTTACTGAGGAGGAACAGGAAGTGAGAACTTCAGACAAAGAAAACAAATATTTAGAAGGGAAATCTAAGGAAAAGGTAAGTGAACCAACAATGCACTAGCTTAAAGGAACCTATTTAGAAAATGAAAAACAAACCTTTACAACCCCTTTAACTGACACAACAGCCACCAAAAGGACCACTTTCACAAAGCAATTAAGGAGCCTGAAATCCAAGATTGAGCGACCCTGGAACAGAGTACGGCTGCCGTCTGCTACCTAGTAGAGCTGCTTCCTTGTCAGCTATACAGTCTGAGCCAGCAGCGTGTGTCTGTTGGTTTGCGCCGTTTATCGATGGCAAAATGGCTGCCGAGCGGCCGATAGAGGCCAAACAACGCCGCGGGCCACAAGAACATGGCCGCCGGGTGTAAATAGAGCATGGAGCACAAGAAAAATGGCGGCCGCTAGAGGTCAAACACAGCGCGGCCACAGGAACATGGCCGCAAGTGCAGATAGAAAGTAAACACAACAGGGACCAAAAACATGGCCGCCAAGCGGTCGATAGAGGCCAAATACAGAGCGGCCACAAGAACATGGCCGCCAGTGCAGATAGAGCAATACAGCATGGATCACAGCAAAAATGGTCGCCGACAGCATGGAGCAGGACACACAGGTAAGTAAATCTCTTTAAGCAGCTTATAACAATGATTTAGCAGATGTACATGCACAGTTCCCCACAGGTAAAGCCCTCCCCAGGTGAACCCCCGCCCCAGCAGCTAGCTCAGAGAGCCTAGGGAGGAGGTGAGGACGGGAGGGGAGAAGGGAAGGATAAAACCCTTTACTCACCTCTCCAATACCCTTCCTGGTGGATTGTGCTGGAAACATACCAGACAGATCATCTTCCGCATGGTGACGGAGATGACTGTCGGCCAGGCTACTGCGGCTCGGCTGTATAGACCGGTCCAATGCAAGCCCTGGAGCGTATAGCTCACCGGCCACCCGTAGAGTGACGGGCATGTCGTGGACGACCCAGTGCGTAGCTGTGATCGGCACACGCTCGATGGCCGAAACTGGGGAGACTACAAGGATCTGGGATCCAGCCTGTCACCCAGTCGGCAGTTGATCGAAGATCACAGGAACAAAGATAAAAATAAAATAATAAAATTTCAATCTGGAATAAAAAACCTCCAGGCCTATGGGCCCGAAGGGAGCCATGTCTTCTCCTTAGCTAGGCAGAAAAAAACTGATCTGCTTAGTGCAGGCTGAGAGGATATAGTCAGTAGGACCGCCCCCTGGGCGGGGCTGTTCAGCTTTGAAGTTGTTAACACTTTCTGCCTAGTCACTCCTAAAGGAAGGCTAATACCCACTTTGTCAAGATTAAGGCTGTGTCCGTCCATGAACGAAAGAGAAGTTTTTTTTTTACCGTAATGCATTAAAATAAAAAACCCTTTCTGCCTTTACAACTCCTTTAATCATTTAGTAAGTATGGCTAGATTTATTTAACACAGGCTTCTTTATTGCAAACAGTAATGTACTAGCTGGAGTAACTTATGGCAGTGAATCATTTTCCATTGTTATGAACGCGCGAAAGGTAACCTTTGAATATTACATGTTTGTAAGTCATTATTTCTTTTTGCATTGTCTTTTCATTTATCAGGTAACCCAGGGTTCTAGTACAGCTCACATTTATAATGTCCAAGCCAAAATATTATAGCAATCGTTTCAAATTAATAAACTATTTAAGAAGACAGCCTATATAATGCAAAAAATATTAGGCAAATGCTAGCCTTGAGATATTTTCACAGTAATTTCTCTCATATTTAGACATTTATTGCACATTTTATAGCTATTAATAGAGCACAGAATAAACTATGAGAGGTACATGGTCATATATGAGTGGAGAGATAATTATTTT
Organism: Rana muscosa; assembly: GCA_029206835.1. Lineage (NCBI taxonomy): Eukaryota > Metazoa > Chordata > Amphibia > Anura > Ranidae > Rana > Rana muscosa. Next base: position 159,778,341 of record CM055122.1, on the reverse strand, counting down.
TCAGATACTAGCAAAGTATATGTGATATTTAACATATACATAAGCACTTTTCATGTTAATTGCAGGTGTTAGTCTGCTGCAGAAACACTATTCAGACTTCTTGAGGCAAAGTGCATTTGCATATTTATAGTTTTATCAAAAATGTATATAGCGGTTTATTATTTCCTTTAAAAATCACCCACTCTCTTTAAACTGACCTTAAGTACCTCCAATGTACTTTCAGAAAACAAGAGAGAGTGTGTGGGATGGGGGGGTAATTTCATACATGACTGTACCACTGATACACATGTGTAAGACCCAAGTCCTTAGCATGTCATAGCTGAGCTGGCCTCAGGAATATAAAATTTGGGCAATATGGGGGGGGGGGTGGCTAAGACACAGTATGACTTCCAATTTAGATTGTTTACTTTGCTACATGTCTCCTGGAATTAGCATAAGCATAGCTTGTTTTTACAAACAAATCAAAATTACTGGGACCGTGGACTATCCCAACTGTGGCAGCATAGGCGAGTGTGTCATATTGAGGTAATCTTAAGACAAATTGAAAAAAATATTAATACACAGCGCCTTGAACGTACTGTGGTGTGGTCATTTGATATGAAAAAATCCTTCCCCAAACATCAGGGCCCTGATATCCTACACCATTCACCCAGCAAAAGTGACATGACCAACTACCAATGGGCTGTAACTGCCCATCCCCAGAAGCTCCTTGCACCTCCCAGTTCCTGGCCAGACAATTACTTAAGGAGCGCTCTCTTCAACCGGGGCAAGCCTGGTAAACCAAGTCCCACCATACCCACCTCATTACATTAGGAATTACTAACGGAGGCCCCCCAATTGGAAACTGAGATCGGCATTCCGTTCCCAAAAAATGATAAGAGCAGATGCTACACTTGATCTTAGCCAAAAGGCCAAGAAGCAATTTGGGCAGCAATCACAGCATGCAACTTTAAGTGCAACCCAGACATCACCATTTTCAACATCCTAGTAGCCAAACCCAGTTTTCTGTGTGTTCATTGCAGGTTACTGTTGGCTTTCCAAAGACAATATGAAGCTATGAGCTAAGTAACAGTCTGCATGATGGTAGGGGTAGGGGAGCAGTCATGACTTCTGCACCCTGCTCTTGCTTTTAAACCCTCTGTGATGATGAAGGTCCAATCTAATGCTTTAAATCATATATCGGGGCACAATAAAACAATATGCAGCACATCTCTGCAATACATGCCTATTTCTCCATGTTTTATCCCTTTAAAGACAGAGAACATACTGCCAGAAACGTACTTCATACCTGATGTGCACTGACAACACACAGCATTTTTGTGGACCAAGTGGCATTAGCCTTTCCCAACTTTTATTTCCTAAACTACTGAAATCTGCCCCTATCCTATTCTCCACAACATAGATACTATTATATCTATAGCACCAAGATAACAACTAGGTAAGCTAATCAGACTCCTTAGGAAAACACCTAAAGTTGTATATTTACCAGACCAAAAAGGGAGCAAATAGTTAAAGGGTTTGTTAACATACATGTCTTACTTTATATAATCCGCTTGGCCTTCTAAAGATATGTCCCCCTGTGTGTATGTTGTATAAAAACAAAACAAAAAAAAACAACTAAAAGCTGTATATACCTCATCTGTGAGCGCTGATCAGCGGTCACGTGATGTGCCGCATCTCTCCTCTCCCCGTCTGACAGATGCAGTGGGAGGGGCCGAGATTACCCAACGGACATCAGCCTGGAGGGGAGGAGAGATCAGCGCTCACAGATAACGTATATACAATGTTTTTTTTATATAACACACACACACACACAGGGGGACATATCTTTAGAAGTCAGAGCAGATTATACAAAGTAAGACATATTAAAGCAGCAGCCGGGGTGGGGGGCGGGCGGGTTCCCGGGCCCTGACACAGGAGCCAACAGGCAGGGAGGGGAGGGGGGAGGAGGACACAAGAGCAGAGAGGAGGGACAGCAGGACTGCAGATGACCGAGGCACACAAACTGACCATGGTGTCAGGGTTCAGCAGCCATGATCACGTGGTCAGTTTACAGAGGGGAGGGGAGAAACTGGCAGAATCAGCCAGGTTTTTTAGGTGTTACAGGGGTCCAAATGACACAGCACAAGCACTGTGTCATATAACATGCTTTAAAGGAGCAGGCTCCATTTTTGGGGGGGGGGGGTTAACATACACTTTAAGATGTTGGATGCTGAATCTATATCTGCCATGGCTCTGACCAGAAAGCCATTCATTCTCTTGAAAGTCTAAAAGGGTATTGGATAATACTTCTGCTTCAAGCAAATACACACCTTAGTGTTGTATTTTAAATGATAGATAAAATTATAAGTATCTTAAAACCATTCATTTTTACCAGTCACTTAAATTGGTCTGCAGCTGCCACAATATAATTTTGTCCTCTTTAAATCAGGTTTACCGCTTTAATGACCATGTTACCTCAAAATCCAACTTCTGCACCTCTTAAACCAGAATAAGGTAATCAATGTAAAATATTTACATACTTTTATGGGATTCAGTCAAATTCTCTCTGAGCCTGTCAATCCAAACTGCCAATTATAACAGTAAGTCTTTGTAGCCATCTTGCTTAAAGTAGTCTGCTCATGAATCCGATCGCGTAACGTTACAACTTTATTTTTGCAAGCAGGTGGACCATAAAAGTTAAGCTCAAAGTGTGCCATATACCAGGCATAAAACAAATACTTTGAACATAAACCTTGGGCATTGTGTGCCTTCAATCAAACCATTGCAATTAATATGAAATTCTAAATACAGAATATAATGCCACATAAATAGCGTAACAGCCAAGTCCTGTCTAAGAAGCCATATGTTTTTTCCCATTGTTCAAAAAAAGGAGATGACTTCCCGTCACTTATGTTTCTGATTAGCAAAATGATTTATGCCACAATCACTAAAAATGCCAGCAAGTGAATGAGAAAATGCATAGTGACTGCACCAGATGTGCACAATAAACAGCAATCCCATTGTAATCTCTGGTACTTAGTTTATATGAAGGTAATGGAAGAAACACTCTTGGATACGGAAAAGTCACTTTTTTTTACATTTGACTATAAATGATATGAAATAAATAGTGTGTTTTATACTTTATGGCATGCATACATTGATAAATTAGGTACAGTTTTGTATCCTGACTTATCTACAAGACAAGCCTGGCTAAGATCATGGGGATTAATTGCTTCAGAGGTGTGAAATGCGTCTTCCCTATTCTTTTCTGCACACTCAGTGAAGAAACAATGATTAATCACTGTTTAACTATTCTCAGGAGGATCTACGAGATTGCCAAACAGGATTTATCCTCATAAATCCAAGAAACACTGCTTTAGATTTGTCGCCCGCAACTGAAGAGCATGAATTTAAAGCCATACATTATCAGATTAAAAAACAATGTCAATGCTTTAAGTACCAATCCAGGAATACAATGATCTCTAATCTGCAGTTTACAATGGGAAACTATGCCATGTAATCCCTAATGACCTTTCACATGCAGAAAGAAGACAACGCTTCTACCAGTCTCTAGTCGCACTATACTTTGGACCAGGTGTTGTCTGGGGGGGGGGGGGGCTAATTATGCTACCCAAAGTCATACATGATCAATGCCTGATCATTGTCAAAAGTGAGGTATAACTGTATATCTGCGGACTACCCCAAAGTGTACTTACAGCACTGGGCTGACTGATCGTGGGGAAAATGTGATTGTTCGGGGGTTGCTATTATTACCTGTGATAGGGCCAAGGCACCTAAATATAAAAGCTCAGCTAATAGTATTTATCTTGGTTATAATAAACTGTGCTACATTAATACTATGTGTGTGATGAACAGGTCTGTAAGGATAAAAGATAAGTCAAACTTATTTACAGTGGAGCCAGCATCAGATAACATTTTTCATTTTAACAGCATGCTGGCTAAGTAATGTGAAAGTATACCACTTTTAGGTATGTATTACCTTTCACAGAAATCACAGTACTCCCCCTGGCAATGACTTCACCAGATTTTCTCCAGAAGAGTAGAAAGATCTTTCTTCAGGCATTGTCAAGGTTTAGTATCCATCTTCTGGACGAAGGAGTTTGCTCATGGCGGACACAATCATTTAAACTATTGACTCCTGTGCAGTTCTTGGCTGTGTTTGCAAATGTCTTGCAACAAAGTTGCAGTTTGATCACTGGTGAGAAGAGACTGACAAAATACTTCCTCCTGCCTGCATAGACTGAGGGCATCAAAGTTACTCAGTGACTTAAATTAGATCTAAACTCCTCAATACTTACATATACTTCAATGTTCCGACATCCCCAGCAGGCGTTGCCTTCTTGCAGCCGTCTTCATTGGATGGCACAGAAGTGTAGTAATCCTGACACATGGGCACTGTGCCGAAGCGTAAATTGAGCTGAGCTTGCGCAGTTGGGTGTACGTTCCAAAGTAGACTATGAGAAGGCTGGTACGTTTCTTTTACTGCAGGAGAGACAATGCATGTCTCTTCTGCAATAAAGAGCCTGTCTGCTCATGGTTTTTTTAAAGCTGGACATTAATTTTGCTTTAATGAGTGCTTTCTATAGATAAAAGTTTTTTCGGGAAAACAATTGTACTGTTGCTGTATATTGCAACACATCTGAAGGAAAACAGATTAAGACTCATGCGCATGGACGTAAAAAAGCGCTGCAGACAGATCGGTACTGCATACGGTTTTATATGAATCGGAATGCAGCAGTATTGGAAACCGGATGGCCAAGGCACTCGTGCACATCGCTGGAGGAAGATCGGGCTCAGGTGAGTAAGGGAGCTGCTACACACAGATGTTTTTTTTTTATCCTAATGCATAGAATGCATTAGGATAAAAAAAAACTTCTGCCTTTACAACCACTTTACTGTAGAACTTTAGATAAAACTTTTTTCTTAGTTAGTTTTAAGACATTGCTTGTGTTTTTCTTTAAAGCAGTGAGGCTTGATAGCTGCTTTTAACCACTTGCCGACTGGGTCATAGCCAAATGACAGCTATAGCACGGTTGGATAATTCTGGGGGGGCATACAATGACATCCTTCCAGAATCGCGATCCCCGCGGGCCCCCTGGGGCATGCACATGGGAGTGACCGTGCTTGTCGGGTTCTCGGGACCCGGCGCATCACAGATCGGGGTAAAGGGCCAATCCAATCGACCCTTTACCACATCATCGCTCAATCCAATGATGGAGCGATCACCATCAACAAACCGGCGTAATTTCCAGTTCACTCCTCTCCTCACCCTGATAGTGTGAGCAGAGCAGGGAGAAGCTGCAGTGTGAGGCTGTATGAGTTTTTTTTTCATATATTTCAAGTTCCCAGCAGTGCCACATCTGTGCCCCAGCAGTGTCACATCTGTGCCCCAGCAGTTCTCTACAGTGCCTTATTTGTGCTCGACAGTGCCTTATTTGTGCTCTACAGTGCCCCATCAGTGCCTCATTTGTGCTCTTCAGTGCCCTACATTGTCCAATCAGTGTCCATCTGTGCTCTATAGTGCCCCATCAGTGCAACATTTGTGCTCTACAGTGCCCCATCAGCCAGTTCTCATCAGTGCCACCCTAACCGTGGATCCTCATCAGCGCCCGTCAGTGCCGTAAAAATGTGTAAAAATGCGTTTTTTATTTTCTTTCCACATTTAATAAAAACTTGTGGAATAAAATGACACGTTTTAAAAGACTTATTATGACTCATAGAATATATGTTGGGGTGTGTTCTTTACAAAATGGGGTCATTTTGTGGGTAATTCCATTGTCCTGGTGCTCCAGGGCCTTCAAAGGTGTGATAGGTTGTCAGGAAATTATATGTGTAATTTATGCTCCTAGAATGCCAGGTGGTGCTCCCTGCATGTTGGGCCTCTGTATGTGGCCAGGCTGTGTAAATGTCTCACACATGTGGTATCGCAACACTCAGAAGTAGCAGAATGTGTTTTTGGGGTGTAGATCTAAGTATGCATATGCAATGTGAGAGAAATACCCTATGACAATTTTGTGAAAAAAATAAAAGTAAATAAAAAAAATCTTCACTTTGCAAAGAATTGTGGGAAAAAATTAAAACATGAAAAACTAGATACCTTGGAATGTCTCCTTTCCAAAAAGGGGTCATTTGGGGGTCATTTGTACTTTCCTATCTTGTAATGCTAGCCATACACCTGTCGAAAAAACGTTCCAACGAGTTTTCGAAAAAACAAACACATGGTGGTGAGAGAAAATGATTTTGCCATCATGTAATGACCGAAATTTGATCGATAAATCGTTCAACTGACATAAATGAGTACATTTTTAGTTCTTTTGTCACATAAGCCCAGTGCAAACTGTTCTGGCATGAAACACATTAACCTTTCAATTGATCGTCCGTTTGGCCGAAGTTTTCACTTCGATTTTTCGGCTCAAAAACGTCACAACAGATTTTTGATTTGTGCCCATTAACTAGATGATAAGCAAACGAACTGTCCAAATGACAGATTTTCAAACGATTTTTTGTCTAGTGTATGGCCACCATTAGAGCCGGTTCACACAGGGGCGACTCGGGATCCGACTTCAAGTCGCCCCAAGTTGCCCCAAGTTGCGCTGTTTTTAAAACGAATGGAAGTGAATGGAGTCGTCTTATTGTACACGACTGCAGTCGCTCCGACTTCAAAAAAGGTTTCTGTACGACTTCAATCCGACTTGTACCCATTGATTTCAATGGAAGTCGCCTCCAAGTCGGATCCCCGTTCATAGAGAGGCAACTTTACAGGAAATCGCCCCTCTCTGAACCGGCTCTAAGGCAAACCCCTCCCACGGAGCTAGTATTTGGTATGAATCATGAGGGGAACTCCACGCCAAATTTTAAATTAAAAACCGGCATGGGTTCCCCCTCCATGTAGGCATGGGGCGTGGTCACCGGGTGATGTGACCCCGCCCCTTATGACGTCACAGTCCATATAGGGTGGGGGCAGGGATCTGGGGGCCTCCTTATTAAAGGGGGCTTCCGGATTCCCAAAAAGCCCCCCCGCCCGCAGACCCCGACAACCATGCGGCCTGGTACGGTTCAGGAAGGGGGGGGGCGCTCGCTCGTACCCACCCCTTTCCTGACCGGCCGGGCTGCGTGCTCGGATAAGGGTCTGGTATGGATTTTGGGGGGACCCCCACGCCGTATTTTTTTCAGCGTAAGGGGTTCCCCTTAAAATCCATACCAGACCTGTTTTTTTATTAAAAATTTGGTGTGGAGTTCCCCCTCATGATTTATACCAAACACAGGGGGCAGCCTGGCCTGGAGGCGACTTCAAGTCGCTCCAGGTCACGCTGTGGTTCAGGCTCAAGTCGTGTCCAAGTTGCCTTGCAGAGTCGCGCTCAAAGTCGCGTTGCCCCTGTGTGAACCGGCTCTTAGCCCAGGTTCACACTGGGCTGCGGGAGTGAAGCTGTGCGAGTTCAGCTGAACTCGCACGATTTCACTCCCGCTGGCAGTCCAGATTTCAGCCGCGATTACAAAGACATCTGACACAGATGTAAATGTAAATCGCGGCCGAAATCACAAAAAGTAGTACAGAAACTAGAAGCCTATATTAATTCGGAGCGGAGCGAACAGCCAGTATTACAGCGGGAGGAAGCGACGAGTCAACATCGAGGAGGAGAAGAGAGCAGAAGACGCAGACGGCGATGGGAAGACCGGCCCCTCCACTAGCAAAAGAGCTGGAAGAAGATAGTGGAGGGGCCGGCAGAAGGACAACAGAGAGCCGGATGAGACAACGGGAAGACCGGGCCTCCGCTAGCAAAAGAGCTGGAAGAAGATAGCGGAGGCCGGGCCGGAGAAAGAACCGGAGAGCGAGAGAAGAACCGGAGAGCGGGAGAAGAAGAAGGCGACGGAGAAGACCGGGCCCCGTAGCAAAAGAGCTGAAAGAAGATAGCGGAGGCCCGGCAAAAGAAAGAACCGGAGAGCGCGGAGACGACACCGGAGACCCCCGGAGCTGTGCAATAAATTACTTTAAAAAGCTGTGTTGTGTTTTTTTTCTTGACATTTTTTTCCACCAGGTGAATGGGTAGGGGTACGATGTACCCCATACTCATTCACATAGGGTGGAGGGGCCGGGATCTGGGGGCCCCTTATTAAAGGGGGGGCTCCCGGATTCCGATAAGCCCCCCGCCCACAGACCCCGACAACCAACGGCCAGGGTTGTCGGGAAGAGGCCCTGTCCTCATCAACATGGGGACAGGGTGCTTTAGGGTGGGGGGGCCGCAGGTCGCCCCCCTGCCCCAGAGCACCAAACCCCCCATGTTGAGGGCATGCAGCCTGGTACGGTTCAGGAGGGAGAGGGGGGCGCGCTCTCTCGGTCCCCCCTCTTCCCCTGCGGCCTGCCAGGTTGCGTGCTCGGATAAGGGTCTGGTTTGGACTTTGGGGGGACCACCACGCCGTTTTTTCGGCGTAGGGGTTCCCCTTAAAATCCAGACCAGACCCAAGGGCCTGGTATGCTCCTGAAGGGGGAACCCACGCCGGTTTTTTATTTAAAATTTGGCGTGGAGTTCCCCCTCAATATTCATACCAAACACAGTGCCTGCTATTGGCGGGGATCCAAGTCGGATCCCCGTTCATTGAAAGTCGGACATATGTCGGCTTCATGTCGCAGGGCAAAGTCGGATCCAAAGTAGGACGGCTGTCGTGTCATACTAGTGTGAACCCAGCCGTAGACTCTAACTTTCACAAAGACCAAATAATATACACCGATTTGGGTTATTTTTACCAAAGATGTGTAGCAGTATAAATTTTAGCCAAAAATTATGAAGAAAAATTACAAATTTGCTAAATTTTATAGCAGAAACGAAGAAATTTTTTTTTATTTTTTTTTACCAAATTTTCGGTCTTTTTTTATTTATAGCGCAAAAAATAAAAAACCCAGTGGTGATTGCATATCACCAAAATAAAGCTCTATTTGTATGAAAAAAAGGACAAAACAAAATCATATGGGTACAGTGTTGCATGGCTGAGTAATTGTCATTCAACGTGTGACAGCACTGAAAGCTGAAAATTGCCCAGTGGGCAAGTGGTTAAATGAGCCCCTAAGAATTCTTATGGGCCAACTTATGGGGGGGGGGGATATTGCCATCTGTTAAACTTTTTCCAAATATGCAGGCAGCAGTGCAAAGCTTATAATATAATAATATTGCAATAATATTTTATTAATTTTTTAAGCAGCAGTATGGCCATGACACTACTTTATAACTAAGACCCCTAGATTTTTTTGTATACTTTATGTATTCTTAAGTATTTTTTAAATGTACATAAAATGCATCTACAATATAAAGCAAACGACACAATATATAGCGAACAAGCTACAAAAAAACATAATAAACTGTAACATCAACACAACATCACGAAAAAAAAAAAAAAAACTTTGTTCCCTAACTTTACAGGGTACCACAAATAAGTTATGGGCTGAGAAATGAAGCCCTTCGTACTGATCACATCTTTCTCTGTGATTTACAGAAAGCAGCAGCTCGTTTTAATAAAAACATCCCAAAGCATAAAATTGATTGAACCAACTGCTGTGCTGGGCATACACAACAGCTGATCAAAATCATTCAAGATTTTTATTCTGGTACTATTTCTTTCCTATGAGGATATAAAAGGTTTGTGATCTTGTGCTAGCCTAGCAGACTGATTCATTGTGCTTCAAGTGTGATATATAAGAATTAATAACAGTATAATAATAGGCATTACATTCCTTTGGTGGGCACAGATCATAGGAATGATCCACAGGGGAGTGTTTTATGTGGTGTCTAGGGCTCTGCTAATATTATTTAATCCCTACGTGTACTTTTTATTTATTTTTTATACATTCTACTATAGACTGCAAGGCAAAGGCATTATTGCTAGAACATAAACTTCATTTAAAAATGTAAAGGCAGAGCTTTAATCACAATAACAGCGGGCTGTGTGGTTCTGACTACAGGCATTCATGATGTAACCAGAAGCAACAATCAGTCTATGTGCCCTTTGCACCAGTGATGCCCAAAGTACCTGAAGCATGGGCAGGCTGAATCCTCCTATGTGCAACCCCAATTCCAAAAAAGTTCTGGTGTTGTGTAAAATCGACATAGAAACAGAATGCAATGATTTGCAAATCTCATAAAACTCAAAATGTTTAAACTGACAAAATGTTCCATTTTAAGAAAAAAATACGGTAATTTTGAAATTGATGGCAGCGACACATCTCAGAAATGTCAAAGCAACAAAAAGCTGGCAAAGTACAACCCCAATTCCCCAATAATTGGGACAGGGCCATGTTTACCAGAGTGTAACACTCTGCAAACATCTGGGAACTGAGGAGGCCAGTTGCTGGAGTTTTAGGAGAGGAATGTTGTCCCATTCTTGCCTGAGCATATGCTGTTCTAAAACCTGGATATATCTTTCAGCATGAATGGTGCCTTTCCAGATGTGCAAGCTGCCCATTCCATATGTACTAATGTACCCCCATACCATCAGAGATGCCGGCTTTTGAACTGAGCGCTGATAACAAGCCAGAAGGTCCCCCTTGTCTTTAGGATCTTTCTTTGCATAATAGAGCTTTAATTCGAATTTTTGGACGACAAGGTGTACTGTGTTCACAGACAGTGATTTTTGGAAGTATTCCAAATACAATGAAGTGATGTCCATCACAGAACCCTGCCGGTTTTTAACCACTTAAGCCCCGGACCATTTGGTAGCTAAAGGATCAGAGGTGAATTCAGAATTTTGCACTGCGCTGCTTTAACTGTAAATTGTGCGGACATGCAATGTTGTACCCAAACGAAATTTGCGTCCTTTTCTTCCCACAAATAGAGCTTTCTTTTAATGGTATTTGATTGCCTCTGCGATTTTTATTTTTTGCGATATAAATGGAAAAAGAGCGAAAATTTTGAAAAAAAATGATATTTTCTATTTTTTGTTATAAGAAAAATCGAATAAACTCAATTGTAGTCATACATTTAGGCCAAAATGTATTCAGCCACATGTTTTTAGTAAAAAAAATGTCAATAAGCGTATATTTATTGGTTTGCGCAAAAGTTATAGAGTTTACAAACTAGGGTACATTTTCTGAAATTTACACAGCTTTAAATTTATGACTGCCTATCTCATTTCTTGAGGTGCTAAAATGACAGGGCAGTACAAAACCCCCCCAAATGACCCCATTTTGGAAAGTAGACACCCCAAGGAAATTGCTGAGAGGCATGTTGAGCCCATTGAATTTTTTATTTTTTTGTCCCAAGTGATTGAATAATGACAAAAAAAAAAAAAAAAAATTACAAAAAGTTGTCACTAAATGATATATTGCTCACACATGCCATGGGTATATGTGGAATTTCACCCCAAAATACATTTTGCTGCTTCTCCTGAGTACGGGGATACCACATGTGTGGGACTTTTTGGGAGCCTAGCCGCGTACGGGACCCCGGAAACCAAGCACCGCCTTCAGGATTTCTAAGGGCGCAAATTTTTGATTTCACTCCTCACTACCTATCACAGTTTCGAAGGCCATAAAATGCCAAAATAGCACAAAACCCCCCCCCAAATGACCCCATTTTAGAAAGTAGACGACCCAAGGAAATTGCTGAGAGGCCTGTTGAACCCATTGAATATATTTTTTTTGTCCCAAGTGATTGAATAATGACAAAAAAAAAAAAAAAAAAAAAAGTTGTCACTAAATGATATATTGCTCACACATGCCATGGTTATATGTGGAATTACACCCCAAAATACATTTTTCTGCTTCTCCTGAGTACGGGGATACCACATGTGTGGGACTTTTTAGGAGCCTAGTCGCGTACGGGACCCCGAAAACCAAGCACCGCCTTCAGGATTTCTAGGCACAAATTTTTTATTTCACTCCTCACTACCTATCACAGTTTCGAAGGCCATAAAATGCCAAAATCGCACAAAACCCCCCAAATGACCCCATTTTGGAATATAGACACCCCAAGCTATTTGCTGAGAGGAATGGCGAGTATTTTACAGCTCTCATTTGTTTTTGAAAATGAAGAAAGAAAATATATATATATATTTTTATTTTTTTTCAATTTTCAAAACTTTGTGACAAAAAGCGAGATCTGCAAAATACTCACAATACCTCTCAGCAAATAGCTTGGGGTGTCTACTTTCCAAAATGGGGTCATTTGGGGGGGGTTTGTGCTATCTGGGCATTCCATGGCCTCCGAAACTGTGATAGGCAGTGAGAAGTGAAATCAAAAATTTACACCCTTAGAAAGCCTGAAGGCGGTGCTTGGTTTTTGGGGTCCCGTACGTGGCTAGGCTCCCAAAAAGTCTCACACATGTGGTATCCCCGTACTCAGGAGAAGCAACAGAATGTATTTTGGGGTGTAATTCCACATATGCCCATGGCATGTTTGAGCAATATATCATTTAGTGACAACTTTGTGCAAAAAAATAAAAAAAATTGTCGTTTTTCCGCAACTTGTGTCAACATATAAAATATTCCATGGACTCGACATGCCTCTCAGTATATAGCTTGGGGTGTCTACTTTCCAAAATGGGGTCATTTGGGGGGGTTTTGAACTGTTCTGGCATTTTATACACAACATTAGGAAGCTTACATCCACTCTTCTAACCACTTGAAGACAAAGCCCTTTTTGACACTTTTTGTTTACATGAAAACATTTTTTTTTTGCAAGAAAATTATGTTGAACCCCCAAACATTATATATATTTTTAAAGCAAAGGCCCTACAGATTAAAATGGTGGGTGTTGCATTTTTTTTTCTACACAGTATTTGCGCAGCGATTTTTCAAACACATTTTTTGGGTTAAAAAATACACTTTTTTTAATTTTACTGCACTAAAACACACTATATTGCCCAAATGTTTGATGAAATAAAAAAGATGATCTTAGGCCGAGTACATAGATACCAAACACGACATGCTTTAAAATTTCGCACAAACGCGCATTGGCGACAAACTACATACATTTTTAAAAGCCTTTAAAAGCCTTTACAGGTTACCCCAGTAGATTTACAGAGGAGGTCTACTGCTAAAATGATTGCCCTCGATCTGACCTTCGCGGTGATACCTCACATGCATGGTGCAATTGCTGTTTACATATGACGCCAGACCGACGCTTGCGTTCGCCATTGGGCAAGGCAGGGCAGGACAGGGGTGCTTTTTTTTTTTTTCTTTTTTTTTTATTATTAATTTTGCTTTTTTATTTTATTTTTAAATTGTTCCTTCCAAGTATTTTTTTTTTTATCATTTTTATTGTTATCTCAGGGAATGTAAATATCCCCTATGATAGCAATAGGTAATGACAGGTACTCTTTTTTGAAAAAACTGGGGTCTATTGGACCCTAGATCTTTCCTCTGCCCTCAAAGCATCTGACCACACCAAGATCGGTGTGATAAAATGCTTTCCCAATTTCCCAATGGCGCTTTTTATATCCGGGGGGGGGACATTCCCTCCCACTGCTTGTAAAAGCAGTCCAGAGGCTAATTAGCCACTAGGATTGCTTTTACATGAAAGCCGGCCGCTGGCTTAAAAGAATGATACCAAGATGATACCTAAACCCGCAGGCATCATTCTGGTATAAACATTCAAAGTCCAGCAACATACCAGTACGTTGCTGGTCCTTGTTGGACATGTATTGTAATCTTTTTATTTCATGCAGCCAGTTGGCTGAACGAAAAAAGAGATTGATCGGTGGGTATGCCCACCATTAGAATACCGCCCTTCATCCACCCACTTCCAATGATGGGCATACACGCACCATTTATATATGCCGAAGCATGGGGGCATCCTCCCGCAAAAAAGTTATGCCGCACACACATGGTCGGACTTTTCCACGGGCAAGCCTCCGTCGGAATTTCGACCGTATGTACGCGGCATTAGGAGCAAAATCGCTCCTCCGCCCCTGCTGCCCCAATGCTTCGGCATATTTGCTTTTTTTTTTTAACTGTGGTGGTGAAATCACCTCCTACAGCACTGGAGTCGCAGGGATCAGGCCTGTCTCTGCGAACGTTGCAGTTATGTGTGTTTTTGTTTTGTAAGTGACAGTGATCGTTCGATACTGCACTTGGGTGGCCTGGGCTGGACGGAGGGGCAAAACGCAGGTGCCAGCAGGTATCTGGGCTGATCCCGCTAACACTGCGTTTTTGGGAACCCTAAACTGCTGGGGACGCTAGTATAGATCTGATCAGATCAGATATTGATCTGTTCAGATACTATACCACTAAGGGGGGTGTATGCTTCACGCGTGGGTGTTAGCGTTACTGGCACTAACCTGACGCTGCCTGGGGTGTGACTCAGACCCTCTCTGACGCTAAAACCTAATTGATATCACCCGCCGGGCGATCAGGGGGTTAAACCTTTATTGGGTTATATACACGGCGGGTGCCCTGACACTATAAAAAGCAAACTAACTAACCAGCGTCACCCGTAACACTTATATGGTGATCACTGGTGAAAGGGTTAACTAGGGGCAATCAGGGGGTTAAAACCTTTATTAGATAATATATGGGGGTACCTGACGCTATAAAAACCTGCGGCGAACCTAAAAAAAATTACCAGCTACCGATCTGCATCACCGACACTAAGACAGCGTTTAGAAAAACAATTGCTTAGCGACAGTGGTGATAGGGGGTGAAAGGGTTACCTGGGGGGCGATCAAGGGGGTTAAACCTTTATTAGATAATATATTGGGGTACCTGACGCTATAAAAACCTGCGGCGAACCTAAAAAAAATTACCGGCTACCGATCTGCATCACAGACACTAATGCCCCATACACACGATCGTTTTTCATGCCGTTAAAAATGGCATTAAAAAAAATGGCCATTAAAAATGATCGTGTGTAGGCTCCAGAGCATTTTTAACGACGTGAAAAACGGCCATTAAAAATTTCGAACATGCTCTCTTTTTTCATGTCGTTTTTTTTAACGACGTGAAAAACGATAGTGTGTATGCTTTAACGACGTGAAAAAAAACGCGCATGCTCAGAATCAAGTATGAGACAGGAGCGCTCGTTCTGGTAAAACTAGCGTTCGTAATGGAGATAGCACATTCGTCACGCAGTCACGGACTGAAAAGCACGAGACTGAAAAGAGCGAATCGTCGCTCAACAAACTTTACTAACATGAAGGGTGGCGCCATTCGAACGGAACTTCCCCTTTATAGTGCCGTCGTACGTGTTGTACGTCACTGCGCTTTGCTTGATCGTTTTTTTAAATGATCGTGTGTACGCAAGACAGGCTTGAGAGGAAACATGAAAAAAAACGACGTGAAAAACGGCAAGAAAGAAAAAGGCAAGAAAAACGATCGTGTGTATGGGGCATTAGACAGCGTTTAGAAAAACGATCGCTTAGTGACAGTGGTGATAGGGGGTGAAAGGGTTACCTGGGGGGCGATCAAGGGGGTTAAACCTTTATTAGATAATATATTGGGGTACCTGACGCTATAAAAACCTGCGGCGAACCTAAAAAAAATTACTGGCTGCCGATCGGCATCACTGACGCTAAGACAGCGATCAGAAAAATGATCGCTAAGCGACAGTGGTGATAGGCGGTGAAAGGGTTATCTGGGGGGTGATCAGGGGGTTAAACCTTTATTAGGGGGGGTTAGGGGGCTACACTGGACCTAAGACTAAACTTTGGTGACACTTTTACAGTCACAAATGTCACTGATTGCAGTGATCACTAAATAAATGGTCACTGCAATCAGTGACACTGTGACTGGGGGCTGGGGGGTGATCTGGGGGGTGATCTGGGGTGTCTGGGGGGCGATTTATGTCCCTATGTGTCCTGGTGTCAGTGTAGTGTTGTGTGCACTGACCTGATGTCTTCTCTTGTACGGCGCTCGGTATATGTGAGCGCCGCACCAGAGATGACATCACTTCCTCCTGCTCCCTCTGTCTGACACAGACAGAGGGGGCATTTCCATTCGCCGGGAGCGATCGCGAGGGGGTGGCCGGAAACGAATGGCTGCCCCCTCATCCCGGAACGCTCCCGGACACTTAGCCACCGCTCACTGTACAGAAGGGGGGTCCGATTGGACCCCCCAACTATACAAAGGCAATCACGTATGCTCTACGCGATTGTGCCTATCGGTGCCATTCTGCCGACGTATATATACAGTGAGCGGTCGTTAAGTGGTTAATGCAGTGCAGTCTGAGGGCCCAAAGATCACAGGCATCCAATATTGTGTTTCGGCCTTGTCCCTTGTTCACAGAGATATCTCCAGATCCTCAGAATCTTTTGATATTATGTACTGTACTGATGCCAATATATTTATATTTATTTATTTTGCAAATATACATTGAGGAACATTATTCTGAAATTGTTCAACAATTTTTAGACGCATCTTTTCATAGATTGGTGAACTTCTGCCCATCTTTACTTCTGAGGCACTTTGACTCGCTATGCTCTTTTTATACCTATGTTACTGACCCGATGACAAATAACCTAATTAATTGCAAAATGTTCTTCCAGTTCTTCCTTATTTGTACCACTTATGCAGGTCATACATGAGCCGAATTCCCCAAATAATTCTCTTTTTTCGAAAATAGTAACTCAGAATTTTCGTTTGAATTTTGCACCATTAGTGGGCCACAGCAACAGATGATTTTCATACGGCCATCGAATTTAAGTGATCGGGCATGTTGAATTTTTTTTTAAAAAACAAAACGTTTTTCTTATCAATGATTGGAGAGTCGTGCGAGAAATATAATCGAAAAAGTAATACGCATGTGCACAAGAAAAGACAATCCCGGAAAGAAAAAAAGCTTCCCGGTCATAAAAATTATTTTCTGTAGCAACATGAGGTGAAATTAAAGGCTTGGTTGGTCGAATTTCAAATTCAATAGTGGAACAATCGGATCACAACATTTTTGATTTTTCAAAAGAAAATTTGTTTGGAATTTGAACCATGTAAAAGCTTGCATTACTTAGGCAGCTTTTTGTCGCCCTTTCCTAACTATTTTGAGGTGTGTTGCTGCCATCAGTTTCAAAATTACCTTATTTTTTTCCTGATACATTTTCTCATTTTAAACATATATTTTCCATTGTAAATAATAGATGGGTTTATAAGATTTGTAAATCATTGCAATCTGTTTTTATGTAGATTTTACACAGCGTCCCAACTTTTTTGGAATTGGGGTTTATATTAAGCGGCAAAGCAGTTAGCAATTCTGCCTGGCAGCACTAGGGCCATTGGTTCGAATCCCAACCACGACACAAACTGCACTGAGATTTCATTTTCTCCCTGTGTCTGCGTAGGTTTCCTCCTACACTCCAAAGACATGCTAGTAGATTAACTGGCTCCTGTCTTTATTGGCCCTCCTATGTTTACACATAAATGTGAGTTAGGGACCTTAGATTGTAAGCTCCTTGAGGACAGGGGCTGGTGTGAATGTACAATATATAAGTACAGTGCTGCATTAATTGACAGCGCTATATAAGTACCTGTAATAAATACAATGTAGTTATTGTGATATACAATACTTCTTTTTGGCCAATATCATTTGTGGGGTTCAGCTTCAAGTGGAGAGCGCGCAGAGAGGTAATCCATTCGGCAAGTCGTTTTAAGGGCTTTCTACATGTGTTTATTGGTCAGCATTACAGCACACAAGAAGATTCCCTCGCAAGGGTAATAAACATAGTACAAAACAAAAGTCAAGCAAAGCAGTAATTACCGTATATACGCCGAGTTTTTCAGTACATTTTTTTGTGCTGAAAATGCCCCCCTCGGCTTATACTCGAGTCACCTTTTTGCGCCTGATCTCCCGAACTTTGGGGACCTGGTACCGGCCGGCCGTACGTCCCCTGGACCCCAAACTTGGCACACATGTAGCCCCACCCTTCCTCTACAAGTGTGCAAAGTTTGTTGTCCGGAGGACCTACGGCCGGGGAGCACGGATTTTTCAAATCCGGGTACCCCTTCCATAGACTCCCATGTTAAACGGTAATTTCTCCGGTGACTTTGGGGACCTGGTACCGGCTGGTCGTAGGTTCCCTGGACCCCAAGCTTGGCACACATGTAACCCCATTTCTCCTCTATAAGTGTGCAAAGTTTGTTGTCCGGAGGACCTACGGCCAGGGAGCACCGATTTTTCAAATCCAGGCACCCCTTCCATAGACTCCCATGCTAAACGTCAGTCTAGTCATGGGCAGAGTGAGGCATGCAGATGGACACAGTGAGGCAAAGTGAGGCATGCAGATGGACACAGTGAGGCAAAGTGAGGCATGCAGATGGACACAGTGAGGCACAGTGAGGCATGCAGATGGACACCCTAGGCTTATACTTGAGTCAATACGTTTTCCCATTGTTTTGTGGTAAAATTAGGTGCCTCGGCTTATATTCGGGTCGGCTTATACTCGAGTATATACGGTAAGCCTCCTGGTTAGTAAATAGGTCCCACTGGGTCTGCTTCAGACCTGCAGACATGTTACCTCATAGCCTGCTTGCATCCTTTTCCAGCAACAACCCATTAACACAGGGAAAGATTAATGGCCCGTACACACGATCCGAATATCGTACGAAAACGGTCGTCCGAGGAAGAATCGACACGAAAATTTTCCTCGTACGATACCAGATCGTACGATTTTCGTTAAGTCAATATAGTTGTCGTCCGAAAATACAATACAAATACATTACAACACATGACATCACTTCAGATTTTTTTTTCTGTCGTACGAGAATTTTCGTGACTTTATTACCCTATTCAATTTCTACTTGCGACTATTAAGCGAAAAAAGTCGTACGATATTCGGATCGTGTGTACGGGGCATTAGGCGGTGAACAAGGTGTGGTCAATGATTAAACCCCTGAAGCCTGCTACAAACCTTCCACTGCCATCGATTTACCTCATGAACCGCAAAATCCTATGCGACAGATATACTCCATCCACAACGGACAGGGACTGTTTGTCACACATTGTACAAAGTGTTCCAAAATGTATATAAAAAAGTTTATAAGCCCTTACATAATTTTTTAAATGACTTGTATATAATCCATATTTTTCCAAAAAAAACATTTATTACGGTGTATAAATATATAAAACATTGTGCTTGAAAGCATTCTGATTTATCTGACAGGAAAGCCTAGTACTGTAGTGGCTTTATATCTACCATTACTTTATTAATGAAGGGATGGTACAACCCCTTGCAATGTCTATTTTTGCCTTCTGTTCCCCATTGGGGAGATTTCCCTTCATTTCCTGTCCCATAGCCAAAACAGGAAGTGAGAGAAAAGCCCTCTAAAGTGTCAGCTGCCTGCTCAGCTGGGATTAGCGGATCGATCCCTGCTGAGCAAAGCAGAGTCCGTAAACGAACAGGCCAGTGTGAAAGGACCCCAACTGAACAAGTCTCCTGCTAGCTGCAAATAGTAAATATGAAATATTCATATACATATTCAGCATTATGTTGACTGAAAATATTTTTTAAAATGTGTATTTTTAGTACTGAACATTATAAATAAAGAAAACTTTAACCCTGGAATCTGCAAAATGCTTGGAGGACGAACACCATGCTGGAATCCACCAAAGTCTAAATTTCCAATTCCACCACCGATTAGATATGAATCATTTGCAAACAAAACTTCGTTCCATTTCCTCCATAGAAAAGCATACTATCATTTGTGGAGCGATACTCCCACCACTTTCAGCAATAATGCCCACTAGCCCAATGACCTTTTAGGACAGCAGGGATTCAGATACAGGGGGTCCCCTGGTTACGAACAAGATAGGGACTGTAGGTTTGTTCTTAAGTCAAATTTGTTTGTAAGTCGTAACAGTACCTTTTTTAAGTGCAAATCCAGTCTCAGAGACAGGAAGTGAGATTTTTTTTATTTTATTTGTAGCTTGTCATTTACTTATTTTTATTTTTGTATAATTTTCTTATTTTTAATATTATTTTTCTTATTCTTTACTTTTTTATTTTATTAATTTAATTATTATTTCTTATTGTTTTTATTATCAATTTTTTTTCCACTTAACTTTATTGCTATCACACAGGAGAAAACAATTCCCTGTGTGATAGCAATTAGAGGTGACAGGTTCTCTTTATTGACCCTGTCACCTCCAAAACAGTCCTAGCACTGTGCTAGATTTCCTGTCACAGCTGAGAGGGGAGGAGCACAGCTCTCCCCTCTCACTGTTTACATAGGCGGCAGGGACAGGAGACAGCAGAGAGAGGTATGTGGGGAGAGGGGAGGGGAGAGGAGAGGACACATTTTAAAAGTGATTGATGTGATCCCGCAAGCTACATTTAGTCCTGCTAGACCGCCCTTGACTGTATGTTCCCGCCTCAGTGGCCTTGTGGGAAATCCGGGGCCTGGGTACAAGTACACTGTATACAGTACATAGGCATACTGTATTACAGCTCACCTGATGGCACAGCAGGGAAATGGATAGATGGATGGTGAAAGAAATCCAGGCAGGCTGGCTGGCAGCGGTGCACCTCCGCAGGGCAGCGGCGCAGGAAAGACCGGGGATCTAGGAGGCTTTACTAGGCTGCGGCCACGACGGACAGTTTTAGCGGACTGGCAGGCCACTGGACAGTACCAGGCCTGTGAATGGGCAGACAGGATGCCGAGGGGGGCACCTTAACTACGCAGCCAGGCCAGGAACGGGGAAACGGCTCCAGCAAGGAGAGGAAGATGGCGTCAGCCGGCAGTGACGTCATTCGGGCCCCGTTCGTAAGTAGGAGTCGTTCGTAACTCAGATGTTCGTAAGTCGGGGACCCCCTGTACTGTTTTGGATAGCTGACCTGGGAAAAATTGAATATGAGTGCAAAGCTGGTCATTAGAATCTCACAAAATAGAACATAGAAAACAGAAGAGACTAATCAATATTATTCATTATATAATTTAAGTCTACATTAGAGAGAAAAGGAGAGGCATAAGAAGGTGGATTTCCTATGAATCGTGTGTGTTCCAGTCCATATAATCCTCTGTATTCCCATGGGGATCTGGTTATGCCCATGAGTGAGGTGCCATGTGTTGATATCAATATTATTGATGATGCATGAATGATAATATGGTTTGGCTCCAACATAAGTTTGGCATAATTGGAGATGATTATTTAGATTTCTTTCTGAAAGAGCAGAGGTCATCTGTAAAGCAGGTTACACTTATAATTACAGCCATCATTCATCTGAAATATCTGCGGTATATTCTATAATAGTCGTTTCAGGTATATCCCAGAATATTAGATGCCAATAGCTCGATGGTAGGTGGCATGTATAAGGCAAAATTCTCTGTGAATGTACAGCGCTTTGAAAAAGTATTTATACCCCTTGACAATTTCCACATTTTGTCATGTTACAACCAAAAATGGAAATGTATTCTATTGGGATTTTATGTGATAGACCAACACAAAGTGGCACATAATTGTGAAATGGAAGGAAAATGCTAAATGATTTTCCAAATGTTTTACAAAAAAATATATGAAAAGTGTGGCATTTGTATTCAGCCCCCTTTATTCTGATACCTCCAACTAAGGCCCCTTTCACACTGGGGCGGTTTGCAGGCGCTATTGTCCTAAAAATAGCACCTGCAAACCGAGCCTAAACAGTGGCTGCTGTCTCTCCAATGTGAAAGCCCCGAGGGCTTTCACACTGGAGCGGTGCGCTAACAGGACGTGAAAAAAAGTCCTGCTAGCCGCATCTTTGGAGCGGTGAGAGGAGCGGTGTGTTTACCGCTCCTACACCGCTCCTTCCCATTGAAAGCAATGGAAAACCGTGGTAATACCACCGGCAATGCGCCTCTACAGAGGCGCATTGCCGGCGGTATTAACCCTTTTTTGCCCGCTAGCGGGGGTTAAAACCGCACCGCTAGCAGCCGAATACCTCCGCAATTCCGACGGTATAGCGCCGCTAAAAATAGCGGCGCTATACCGCCACTGCACCCACCGCCCCAGTGTGCAACCAGCCTAAAATCTAGTGGAACCAATTGCTTTCAGAAGTCACCTAATTACTAAATAGAGTCCACCTGTGTGTATAAAGTATAAATATAATAGCTGTCCTGTGAAGCCCTCAGAGGTTTGTTACAGAACCTTAGTGAACAAACAGCATCATGAAGGCCAAGGAACACACCAGACAGGTCAGGGATAAAGTTGTGGAGAAGTTTAAAGCAGGGTTAGGTTATAAAATAATATCCCAAGCTTTGAACATCTCACGGAGCACTGTTCAATCCATCATCCGAAAATGGAAAGAGTATGGCACAACTGCAAACCTACCTCTACCAAGACATGTCCGCCCACCTAAACTGACATACCAGGCAAGGAGAGCATTAATCAGAGAAGCAGCCAAGAGGCGCATGGTAAGTCTGGAGGAGCTGCAGAGATCCACAGCTCAGGTGGGGGCATCTGTCCACAGGACAACTATTAGTTGTGCACTCCACAAATCTGGTCTTTATGAAAGAGTGTGGGGAACACAGCAAACATATGGAAGAAGGTGCGCTGGTCAGATGAGACCAAAATTTAACTTTTTGGCCTAAAAGCAAAACACTGTGTGTGGCGAAAAACTAACACTGCACATCACCCTGAACACACCACCCCCACTGTGAAACATGGTGGTGGCAGCATCATGTTGTGGGGATGCTTTTCTTCAGCAGAGACAGGGAAGCTGGTCAGAGTTGATGGGAAGATAGATGGAAATACAGGGCAATCTTAGACGAAAACCTGTTAGAGTCTGCAAAAGACTGAGACTGGGGCGGAGGTTCACCTTCCAGCAGGACAACGACCCTAAACATACAGCCAGAGCTACAATGGAATGGTTTAGATCAAAGCATATTCGTGTGTTATAATGGCCCAATCAAAGTCCAGATCTAAATTGAGAAATTGTGGCAAGCATTGAAAGCTGCCATTTACAGACGCTCTCTATGCAATCTGACAGAGCTTGAGCTATTTTGCAAAGAAGAATGGGCAAAAATGTCACTCTCTAGATGTGCAAAGCTGGTAGAGACATCCCCAAAAATACTTGCATCTGACATGTCTGGTGTGTTCCTTGGCCTTCATGATGCTGTTTGTTCACTAAGGTTCTGTAAAAAACCTCTGAGGGCTTCACAGTACAGCTATATTTATACTGAGATTCAATTATTATCTATTTAGTAATAAGGTAACTTCTGAAGACAATTGGTTCCACTAGATTTTAGTTAGGGGTATCAGGGGGCTGAATACAAATGCATTCCACACTTTTCAGATATATCTTTGTAAAACATTTTGAAAACCATTTATCATTTTCCTTCAACTTCACAATTATGTGCCACTTTGTGTTGGTCTTTTACATAATATCCCAATAAAATACATTTACATTTTTGATTATAACCTGACAAAATGTTACTGGCACTGTAAATACAATTACCAAAAGTATTGTGACGCCTGCCTTTATTATTATTTTTATATATATATATATATATATTTCTTGTTCATACATCACGGGACACAGAGCAGCATAGTCATTACTATGTGGGTTATATAGAATTACCTTCAGGTGCTGGCAGTGGCAACTTCCAAAACAGGAAGTACCCTCCCCTATATAAGCCCCTCCCATCCGGGAGTACCTCAGTTTTTTGCCAGTGTCTAAGGTGTTGGCCAAGGTTAACATGTATTCATCTGGGCTTGTGTACAGGTTCTCTGGGCCTTAGCAAGCTATTCCGGATCCGACCAAAAAAGCTTCATAGCTAAACGGTCGGTACCCGGGCCTTGCAGAGAAGAGCAGGGTTTTGCCTGTAATGCCTCTCTTAGGAGGGCTGGACCCTGGGATCCAGAGCTCTGGTCATACCCAAAACCAAGAGGCTATCTGTGCAGGGTGCTATACAGGTCCAGGGGAGTGGAATCCTTGGGAACCCGGTCCCTGAAGGTCTAGTACAATGCCTGCCGTGAGAGGTGAAGTTTGGGCTTCTGTGGACCAAACAAAGTCCTGCGGCGGGGAAAAGGTAAGTGGGGGCCCCTCAGGAACTTGGTTCTATTGAGGGGACCCCCAAGCCTAATATGTCTTTCTGCCTGTTACCTAAAGGGTATTCCCGCTAATAGCTGTATATGCCTAAGAAATCCTAGAAATGTTTTTTCATGAGGGAAGTTTTAAAAAAACTGTAAACCTGGAAATGTTTTTCATAAAGGAGGTTTTAAAAAAAAAAAAAAAAAAGACAAAAGTGCGGTACCGGTGTTTGTCCACTAGAGGCCGCTGTGGAACGTCTTTTTTCTTGGGACTATTCCTTCCATGGTGAAAGTCCAGGCAGATGAGTGAGCTCTCTATCAGGGAAGCTGCATTCCTCTGTCATGCTGCCAAGTAGTTTCCTTCCATCCCCGAGTCCTGGTGAAACAGGGACCCTGGCTCCTCTCCCTACATGGCGCCAAGAGCGCACACGTGCACGCGCGCACGCGCTTACACATGCTTTCTTTTTATAAGGTTTAGCTTCAAAAAAGGGGGCGGAGCCTGGCGGATGACGCGCTCTGTGCGCCCAGCGCTTCTGCGCATGTGCGGGCGTCCCAGCAAGATAAAAGGACTCAGTCCACGCTGCTTGCTATGGACACAGAGCATGAAAAGGAGCTGGTAGCATGGTATAGGGGCTTACAGTGGGCGGTTGATACAGGCATCCCCAGAAAGACGCATTAGTAGACACCCACTGATGTACATAGCAGCAAATTGCATTAGACTATTTCAGTAAGGGGTGTATTGCGGCTGGAATACCTCAGCTTTGAACTAAGGAATATGCCGCCTAAAAAACTCAGAGATATACCTCTCAGGAAGTGTAGGGGGTCTCCATCGGGCTCTGAGGATCTGGAGCAGTCATCTGCACCCTCCTCCCCTGAGAAATCAGAGGTTAATACCCATAAGGAACCCCCGGGAGTGCCAGGTACTGCGGCTGTCCTTAGTCCACCTGCTCCTGCATATATAACAGAGGAGGTTTTTTCCTCAACTCTGGAGGGATTGGAGCAGAGATTGGCTGCATTGATCGCTTCTTCTCTACAGAAAAGAAAGCGCGCCAGATCTCCATCACCTCCATTAGAGTGCCTGTTGGCAGAGCAACAGTCCCAGGAAGGGACCGACCTACCTGAAGGGGATCAGGAGGAGGTTAGCTCTGTTTTTGAGGAATCGACAGTAGATGAACCATTTTCAGCATCACAGACTGAAAGATTGTGGGTCCAGACCCTAACTGACATGGTTCGATCTGCATTTAAAATGCCTCTTGTTGAACCATCAACTACTGCTGTCTCCTCATTGGGGTCGCTAAAAGCTCCCCAGGTTAATTGCTCCTTTCCAATACATCCATTATTGGAAGGACTTATATACCAGGACTGGGAACATCCTGATAAACTATTTGTTCCGCCTAAAAGGTTTCCGGTGATCTATCCCATGGAGGAAAAGTTCGCCCAGAGATGGAATGTTCCTACGGTGGATGCAGCCATCTCTTCTGTGAACAAATCACTGACATGTCCAGTAGATAATGTTCAAATGTTCAAAGATCCAGTGGATAAAAAATTGGAATCTTTATTAAAATCTGCTTTTTCCACAGCAGGGGCTGTTACACAGCCAGCAGTGGCAGCTATTGGAGTCTGCCAAGCTTTAAAGGATCAAATGAAAATGGTCCTGAGGGATTTGCCAGACCAACAGGCCCAGGCTCTGGCTGATCTGCCTAGAGCATTATGCTTTGCGGTTGACGCCATCAAGGATTCTATCCATCAGGCCTCCCGCCTCACGCTGTCTTTGGTACATATGCGTAGGCTTCTGTGGCTCAAAAACTGGTCTGCTGAAGCTCCCTGTAAGAAGCTCTTAGTTAGCTTCCCATTTCATGGGGAACGCCTTTTTGGCGAAGACCTGGATAAGTATATCCAGAAGATTTCCAGTGGTAAAAGTACTCTCTTACCGAGTAAGAAGAGGTCTAGGGGTCCATCTTTTAAGAGGACTACCTCTCCTATCCCTGCGACGTCTGCTACTAAGCAGTTCCGACGGCCTCCTCGGTCAAACTCAGGAGGTAAAAATCAGGGACAGCCACAGGGTAATAAAAAGCCCTGGATCCGAAGAGGTACTAAACCAGCCTCCAAGTCAAGCCTATGAAGGGCTGCCCCCACTCAAACGGGTGGGGGGAAGACTTCAGTTGTTCGCAGAGACCTGGCGGGAGACGATCAAAGACAGATGGGTGCTCTCCGCAGTAACTCTGGGATACAAGTTGGAGTTAAAAGAGTCTCCTCCGTCCCATTTTATGTGGTCAGGCATGCCAAGAGACCCTCTGAAAAGAAGGTGTCTCCTATTGGCGTTAGAACAACTATTGCTCCAAGGAGTAATTATGGAGGTTCCTATGGAAGAGTGGGGGTTGGGTTTCTACTCAAACCTTTTCACAGTCCCGAAGCCAAACGGGGACATAAGACCCATATTGGACCTAAAGAGTCTAAACAAATTTCTAAACGTCCGGTCTTTCCGGATGGAGTCGATCCGATCGTCACCGCTGCCCTACAAGGGGAGGAATGGTTAGCCTCGATCGACATCAAAGATGCTTACTTGCATGTTCCCATCTTTCCAGATAATCAAAAATTCCTACGCTTTGCAGTAGAAGGGCGCCATTTTCAGTTCAGGGCCTTACCATTCGGTCCGGCCACAGCACCACGAGTGTTCACAAAAATTCTGGCCCCACTGTTGGCCGATCTAAGAACACGGGGTGTAACGATAATGGCATACCTAGACGACCTGTTGTTGATGGACCACTCAGTTGCCAAGCTAGAAGTGGTAATTGTCGATACAATCAAGTATCTAGAATCTCACGGTTGGGTCATCAACCTGGACAAGTCAGCCCTACAGCCAGTGAAAAACCTGGTATATCTAGGGCTACGGCTGGATTCAGACCAGAGGAAGATTTTCTTACCTCTAGACAAGGTATCCTCTTTGAGGGGCTTGGTCCGTCTGCTTTGTGCAAAAAGACAGCCGTCCATACGCCTGTGCATGAGGCTGCTAGGAAAGATGGTAGCATCATTCGAAGCTGTGCCATACGCCCAATTCCACTCAAGGAATTTACAAAGGGCCATATTGTCAGCCTGGAACGGAAAGGTTCAGGCTCTAGACTTCCCGATGGCTTTGTCCCCTTCCGTTCGGAAGAGTCTCTGCTGGTGGTTGATCCCCCAGAATCTCCAGAAGGGAAAACCCTTCAGCCCGATATCTTGGAAGGTGGTCACTACAGATGCCAGCCTTACAGGCTGGGGGGCAGTACTGGAGCAATGGTCTCTCCAGGGCAGATGGTCAAATGTAGTAAAAACCCTGCCCATCAATCTCTTAGAGATACGAGCAGCCCGGTACGCCCTAGTAGCCTGGACATCCAGACTCCAAGGGTCCCCTGTCAGAATTCAATCAGACAATGCCACAGCAGTGGCATATATCAATCATCAGGGAGGCACCAGGAGTCGTGCAGCCCAGAGGGAAGTAAGTCACATCCTGGAATGGGCAGAAAAGCATGTCCCATGTATATCAGCTGTCTTCATTCCAGGGGTGGAGAATTGGAAGGTGGACTTTCTGAGTCGCCAACAGTTATGCCCAGGGGAATGGTCCCTTCATCCCGAGGTCTTCCGAGCAATATGTCAGCGGTGGGGAACACCGGATGTAGATCTGCTAGCATCCAGATTCAACGCAAAGGTGGACAGATTTGTCTCCCGGACAAGGGATCCCCTCGCTTGCGGCTCGGATGCTCTGGTGTTCCCTTGGGATCAGTTCAGACTGATATATGCATTCCCTCCGCTACAATTGTTGCCTCGACTCCTTCGCAGAATCAGGTTGGAGAAGAAGCCGGTGATCCTGGTGGCTCCAGCGTGGCCCCGAAGGGCCTGGTACGCGGAGATCATCAAAATGTCTGTGGGGAGTCCTTGGACCCTTCCACGTCGTCCGGACCTGCTTTCGCAAGGACCGATATACCACCCTTCCTTACTAACTCTAAGTTTAACGGCCTGGCTATTGAGTCCCACATCCTAAAGAAGAGAGGTCTCTCTAACTCTGTGGTATCAACTATAATCAATGCCAGGAAGCCTGTATCCAGGCAGATCTACTATAGAGTTTGGAAGGCGTACATCACTTGGTGCGAGGCCAGAAAATGGCATCCACGTAAGTACGTTATAGGCAGAATTCTGGACTTCCTGCAGTGGGCTGTAGACAGGAAGTTTGCCTTAAGTACTATCAAGGGCCAGGTTTCGGCCTTGTCAATACTATTTCAAAGGCCCCTGGCTATGCATTCACTTGTCAAATCCTTTATGCAAGGTGTGACTCGTATTATTCCACCGATTAAGGCTCCCATATGCCCATGGGATCTAAATTTGGTTCTGTCGGTTCTGCAGAAGCAGCCATTTGAACCTTTGCGGCACATTTCCTTGGTTCTACTCACCAGGAAATTGATATTTTTAGTAGCCATATGCTCGGCTAGAAGAGTGTCGGAATTAGCCGCCATGTCCTGTAAAGAGCCATATCTGGTTATCCATAAGGACAGAGTAGTATTACGTCCTCACCCAGCCTTTCTTCCTAAGGTGGTATCGAGGTTTCACTTGAACCAGGATGTGGTTCTTCCTTCTTTTTTCCCCAAACCAAGCTCGGTAGAGGAAAAGTTATTGCATTCTTTGGATGTAGTAAGAGCAGTTAAAGCTTATCTAAAAGCCACTGCTCAGATTCGTAGAACGGATTCTCTGTTTGTTCTGCCGGAAGGCCCCAGAAAGGGTCAGGCAGCATCAAAATCTACTTTAGCCAAGTGGATTCGACAGGTCATAATACAAGCCTATGGCTTGAAAAGTAGACCGCCTCCGTTCAAAGTTAGGGCGCACTCCACGAGAGCAGTTGGAACTTCATGGGCAGTGCATCACCAGGCCTCCCTGGCGCAAATTTGTAAGGCCGCAACATGGTCTTCAGTACACACGTTTACTAGGTTCTACCAGGTGGACGTGAGAAGTCAGGAGGATGTCGCCTTTGGGCGCAGTGTGTTGCAGGCCGCAAAAGATCCTCATGCCTGATGGCGCCCAGCTTATGTATGGTGTATCCCCCCCCTCATGTGGCATTGCTTTGGGACGTCCCACATAGTAATGACTATGCTGCTCTGTGTCCCGTGATGTATGAACAAGAAAGTAGGATTTTTAAAACAGCTTACCTGTAAAATCCTTTTCTTGGAGTACATCACGGGACACAGAGCTCCCACCCCTCTTTTGGGGACACGTATTGCTTTGCTACAAAACTGAGGTACTCCCGGATGGGAGGGGTTTATATAGGGGAGGGTACTTCCTGTTTTGGAAGTTGCCAGTGCCAGCACCTGAAGGTAATTCTATATAACCCACATAGTAATGACTATGCTGCTCTGTGTCCCGTGATGTACTCCAAGAAAAGGATTTTACAGGTAAGCTGTTTTAAAAATCCTACTATACACACACACACGAATTTTAAGGACATCCCAGTCTTAGTCTGTAGGGTGCAATATTGAGCTGGCCCACCCTTTGCAGCTATAACAGCTTCAACTCTTCTGGTAAGGCTGTCCACAAGGTTTAGGAGTGTGTCTATGGGAATATTTGAACATTCTTCCAAAAGCGCATTTGTGAGGTCAGGTACTGATGTTGGACGAGAAGGCCTGGCTCTCAGTCTCCGGGTTGAGGTTAGGACTCTGTGCAGGCCAGTCAAATTCCTCTACCTCAAACTCGCACATCCATGTCTTTACGGACTTCGTTTGTGCACTGGTGCACAGTCATGTTGGAACAGGAAGGGGCCATCCCCAAACTGTTGCCACAAAGTTGGGAGCATGAAATTGTCCTAAATGTCTTGGTATGCTGACGCCTTAAGCGTTCCCTTCACTGGAACTAAGGGGCCAAGCCCAACACCTGAAAAACAACCCCACACCATAACACCACCTCCACTAAATGATTTGGACCAGGGCACAAAGCAAAGCTCTTTAACCACTTTAAGACCACACACCGCACATATACTGCGGCAGGGCGGCTCTATTGCGCAAATCAACGTACCTGTACCGATGTCCGCCGGGCACCCGTGATCGCTCCTCACAGGGGCAGAACGGGGATCTGCCTATGTAAACAAGGCGGATCCCCGTTCTGACAGGGAAGGAGAGAGAGATCAACTGTTCCTAGTGATCAGGAACAGCGAACTCTCTCTACTCCCAGTCAGCCCATCCCCCTGACAGTTAGAAAGCACCTCCCTAGGGAACACTTCACCCTTTTATTACCCCTAGTGTTAACCCCTTCCCTGCCAGTACCATCTATACAGTGATCAGTGCATTTTTATAGCATTGATCACTGTATTGGTGTCACTGGTCACCAAAAAGTGCCACTTAGGGTCAGATTTGTCCGCCGCAATGTTGCAGTCCCGCTAAAAATCGCTGATTCCCGCCATTACTAGTAAAAACAATATAAAAAAAAGTCTCAAAATCTTTCCCCTATTTTGTGGCGCTATAACTTTTGCGCAATCCAATGAATATACGCTTACTGGGATTTTTTTTACCAAAATAATGTAGAAGAATATATATTGGCCTAAACTGATGAAATGAAAAAAAATATATAATAATTTTATTTGATATGTATTATAGCAAAAAGTACAAAATTGTTTATTTTTATTTTTTCAAAATTGGCACTCTTTTTTTGTTTATAGCGCCCAAAATTAAAACCGCAGGAGGTGATTAAATACCACCAAAAGAAAGCTGTATATGTGGGAAAAAAAGGACATCAACTTTATTTGGGTACAGCATCGCACGTCCGGACAATTGCCGGTTAAATTAATGCAGTGCTGTATCCCAAAAAATGGCCTGGTCATTAAGGGGGTAAATCCTTCCGGGGCTGAATTGGTTAAATAAAGATTACACAAAAAAAATAAAATGGAATGAAGTGTATTTCTGCAAAAAGAAATAAAAAACAAATAGGTGTGAACCAGGCCTAAGTCTCTAGGTTCACACCTATGCATTTTAGTGCCTTTTTCAGTTTGCAGAGACTCACTACAGTCCATTTACCATGGTTTCCTATGGGACACATTTACATCTATGCTTTTTTTGGTCGTTGCATTTTTAGAAAGGGTCAGGGACTTTTTTTCCTGCAGCAGATTGCGTTTTGCGTGTAATTGACTGCAATGGTCCTGCTCCAAAAACGCAAGTGTTGCGTTTTTGATGCGTTTTTACACAGTTTTGCTTTTTTTGGTTTGTTTTTTTCCCTCCATACCAAACTATAAAGCGAATGTAAAAAAAAAAGAATAGCAGGAAAAGAGAGAATAGGGGAAAAAAAATGGCCTGGGTCCCCCACTCCCACCATCTGACAGTTCTTAACTCACCTGGTGACGTAACCGAGTGACCCCGTCCCTCAATGATTTAAGCACTGTCAGACGGCGGAGCTGGCAGATGGCGGGAGCCGACAGTTTTTTTGTTTCGAGTGGTGGCAGTGGACATCGTGATTGACGATGGATTCACTTTGGGTAACACTGTTTTTGTTTTTTCATGAAGGAATTGTCAAAAACTGCCTACTGTCATTTTTCACACTACACCTTTTTTTCTTGTGAATGAGTAGGGATACTATGTACCCCACATTCATTCACATGGTGGGGGCGGAATCGAGGGGCCCCCTTCTTAAAGGGGGCTTCCAGATTCTGATAACCTGTAGACCCCTACAACCACTGGCCAGGGTTTTGGGGAAGAGGCCCTTGTCACCATCAACATGGGAACAAGGTGCTTTGGTGGGGTGGGGTGGGTGGGCCCCACCCACCCCAAAGCACCCCCCCTCCATGTTGAGGGCATGTGGCCTGATATGATTCAGGAGGCTCGCTCATCCCCCACTTCCTGGTCTGCATGCGCGGATAAGGATCTGGTATCGATATTGAGGGGACACAACGCAATTTAATTTTTTGTTTTGGCATGGGTTTCCCCTCAAAATCCATACCAGACCCGACAGACCCCATACAATTTTTTTCTTTTTTCTTTGCCGGCAATTCCTTTTTTTTTTTTTTTTTTTTTTACATTCAGCTCTTTTTTTTACATTCCCCGCTGACAGCTGATGACTAATCACAGTTTTTTATATTCACAGGGAGAAAAAACACAAAATGCATGAAAACTGCATGCAAAAAACACACCAAAATCGTGTTTTCAAAAACGAAAAAACGCACCGCAAAACACACCAGAAAACCGCATCAACCGCAACCGCATAGATGTGAGCCTAGCCTCAGGCAAGAAAAGATAGAAAGAAAGCAGAACTCCAGGAGGGCTTTTAAAAATGATTATGTTTTACACTATGGTGAGTGGTGGAAGATCCTTAAAAGAATCTTCACAGAAACAAGACACCTAAAAAAAATAGATATAAATGGGAAAAAATGAATAAATAAAAGCTACTTTTCGTGTGAAGAATCACAGGAGTGAGATTCTAGACCCCAAAATCCATATTAATTCCTAAACACTCAGCTGATGTTGCATTTGTGTAGAATTAAATCAGTCGACCACCCTGAGTGACCCCTTTCCAACCACTTACATCACACAGAGCGACCCCTGTGAAGAGGATAAAAATATTTTCAATTGTTTACATCACCCATCCACCGGGCCAGGTAACAAACCAGAGATAGCAAGAGCTTCTCCAAAACACGGCAATGGTTTCAACAGCACTTCACAAACACGATAAAAAAGTATTTATAAAAAAGATGTTCCGCGACATCAGGTAATCATGGTATTTCAATATTTATTTCTATATACACAGTTTATTTTGTTAGTATAAATAAACGACAGCTACTTCCACAAACTTGCCTTCTTCTTGATCATTTCACATTCATAGGATGGCAAATAGCCAAGAAAATAATCTCTTTTCCGCGGCCTTAACTGCTCATCTTTTGTATATTTCCCCACAAATCTGTGGCTCTTCAGCTGATCGGAGAGACAAACAAACAATCTTACTTTTTCGAGAAGTGCGGCACAGGGCTTTTGTCACAGGATTTCTCGTCTTTTATTGCTGAAGCAATTTTATTTGTGTCACGGTGAAGGACAAAGATAAGCCAACTGTTTAGATTCTTCCCCTTTATGTTGCGGCTTTGATCACTAACAATGCTGCGTGAACAGTCAACAGAAGGCTGACATTTCATAAAATATGCAGTGATAAAAACTAATACTGCAGCATCTGGGAACAATATATAAAATGCAGAAACACACCTAATAACTGATCTTAAATTATAAGTTACGGAAATCCATAAAGCCAGATTACAGGGGTTTTTTTTATTTTATACCAGCCAAAGTCTTTCTTGGAATGTAAAGACAAGGTATTACTCTTCATTATTTAAGGAACATGTACTAATTAATGAATGTTTTGGTTTCAATACGTGCTTTTTTATATTACTCATTTGATTAAAAAAATTGAAAATGAAGTATGAGCTAAAAGCACAAGAAAATAAGGTGTTTGAAGGATATCAAAAAGTCAGGTCAGATACAGTCAAGGCCAAGTCTGCTTCACTTTTTCCCCAAAGAATCCCAATTTTATGTGAAATAAGTTGCAAGTGAGACAATACATGGCATTCTCCATCCTTTACATTATGGTTCATAGAGCAGACATTTTTGTTTTTGCTTTAGGATTTGCTTTATAGGGTTCTTTGGTGGTACCAATACTTTTGATTGCAATCAGAATGGAGAACTCGCCATCTTTTGCAGATAGAAGAAACAGGTGTTATGGTCCCTTTATACTGTGTCTTCTGATATTTATGGTGGAAGATTGGCATATCGAAAAACAATTTTTCATCTGTCACAGTTCTTTAAGGACATGTACATATGGGCATTGGCTTATATTAGAGCAACATGTACAGAAAGCTTTTATAGAGCATTTACAATGCTTTCAGCAAGCTTCAAGCAGCTTTATTGAAACCTTTAAAGCAGGGGTGTCCAAACTTTTTTCAAAGAGGGCCAGATTTGATGAAGTGAACATGCTTGAGGGCCGACCGTTTTGCCTGACATTCTTTAAACCACTAAAATTCGGTCTAAGTGTGTTCCTCCGAGGACTAATACACTGCCCAACAAGAATTCTCTTGCCTTTGTGGCTGTGTGTGGTGAAGAGATGAGTTCAGGCGTATTATTTGTATATACCGTATTTATCGGCTTATAACACGCACCTTCACTTTAAAAAAGGAAGTTTCAGGGAAAAAAAATCTTAAATTTTAAATAAAGAACTGTGAAGCAAAATAAGGGTCAGTGCCCATCAATGCAGCCTCACCGTTGCCACAAATGCAGCACCCACCGTATTGCCACAAATGCAGCACCCACCGTATTGCCACAAATGCAGCACCCACCGTATTGCCACAAATGCAGCACCCATTGTATTGCCCTGTTTTCTCGATGGGCCTCTTTAATTGAAAGTCCTGCCTCCTGTGATGGACAGAACAGTGGTCCAATGGCAGGGCAGGAGACGGGACTTCCTTTTACACAGGATGCCTGTAAACAGGAAATACTCTTCTGTATGCACGACACTTGTCCCGTCCCCTCCAATGCAGCTAGCATACTATCTTTTGTGGCCCCCGGCGCTCGGGGATTCGTTGGGGGCCACAAAAGATATACATGTCAAGATCACCAGGCGGGCCGTCCGAAACCGGAACGCAGGCCGCGATTGGCCCGTGGGCCGGACTTTAGACATGCCTGCTTTAAAGGAATACTAAAGTAAAAAAATGTTCCCCCGGTAAAAATAACAAACATGATACTTACCTGCTCTGTGCAGTAGTTTTGCATAGAGCAGCCCCGATCCTCCTTTTCTGGGGTCCCTCCTACCTGTTAAATGCCCCCACAGCAAGCAGCTTGCTATGGGGGCACCCGAGCCGAGCCACTGCTCCCTGTGTCCATTAAGCACTTTTTATAGCACCATCACTTTATCTTAAGTCACCACTTATGAATCATCAATTTTGCGAAACCTCAATACTTGCACTTTATTATGCGTCATAATGGAATACATTGCATGAACTTTTTTTATTTATATGGATCCCTACTTTTAATACTGAATATCGTTTACTCTAGCTTGTTGATGAATTTATGATTATTTATTTATTTCACTATATTTATATTTGACATATAATTTTGTCACGTTTAGCACTTTATATTTATATATTTTTCTGGAGTGCAGCACCAGCTATATTTTTTTTGCATTCAGACAACAAGCCATGGTCCGGCCCTGCCCCTTTCTCTCCTCATTGGCTCACGGACTTTGATTGTCTCAGCCAATGAGGAGGGAGAGCCCCAGACAGCCCAGTCTCTCGTGTAACAACGCTGGATCTAGATGGGGCTCATGTAATTATTAAGGGGGCTTCTGCACACAGTAGGCATTTTATCTTAAAGTGGATGTAAACCCACTCTCATCCTTTCTAAACTACTGCCATAGTGCTGATCTATAAGGATATAGATGCCTCCTGCATGTATCCTTATCTGTCAAATGTCTCCCCTCTGTCTGTTATAAGAACTGAAAAACTGCAGATTCTGTGGGTGGATCTGTTGTCTGGAGCTCGGTGGGTGGAGTCGTGATGTCAGTAGACTCCCCGCCCACCTCTACACTCCCCTTGTCAACATGCATTTTCTCCTGTGTATTCCTTCTGCTATGATCACTAACATCCAGTCAAAATCCAGAAAAGTAACCACATGACTTCAGAAAAGGAGTGGGGGTGGGAATTAAAAAATAATGCCTGTCTAAAGCTAGTGCACGAGATATGTAAATAACCTGTCACTCAAAGCAAGGGGGCGGAACAGTCAAAAGGTTTTTCTCAGTTTTATCTCACTGAACAATAAAAGAGGATTGCTCAGAGCTGGATTAACTCTTTGTGGCAAGACAGGGTACAGATGATAGGAAATCTTATACTCTACATTGTGACAGCAAAAAAAAAAAAAAAAAAAAATTGGGTTTGCATCCACTTTAATGCATAGACTGCATTAGGATAAAAAACCTTCTGCCTTTACAACCACTTTAATGTACCATTCAGCTTCAGTTTAGGAAGGTTAATTACAGATCTTAATGAAAGTGCTGACTGTCACTGTTAACAGGCTGCAAACAGGCTTCAGTAATATTCAGCACTACTTGAAGCTTGTTGAAAGCCTGCTAGCAGTTGTCTAAAGTGTCAGCACTCCCATTAAAATCCAAGTTTACACACACCCTGATAACTGTGGGTCCCTCCTGCACAAGCCCCTGGCATGTTTTCTGGTCTCCACGCACCCATCGACAGATCCTGGACCAACATGGCATGTGCCACCAGGTAGAGGGGAGAGAGGTCAGGGAACATCGGTTCTCCGATCTCCCATTTATGTTCCTGGTGTCATGGTCTGCACTCCATTAGAATCATTGGAGGGCAAGTGAGACATCAGGGGTCCTTTTGAAACCATCAAAAAATTCATCACATAGGGGACTTCTTGTGCCCTATTTGATGAAAAAAGTTAAGTTATAAAAAAAAAAAAGTCAAAAAAGTCAAAAATCGAGCACTTAAAATCCCTCTGACATACGAACATAAACGCACGCATTGGGTGTGCCTACGCACTAAAACATTGATTGCATTACGTGTTACATATCGCCATGCATGCCAGAATGAGATCAATAATTCTCGGCCCATTGTTCATGGCTAACTCAAAACTGATGACCTGTAGGGGGCTTTAAAAGCATATCCCATGGAAAATATTGTTATGTTTTTCGCCATTTCACGGGTGCACACAATTAAAGGTTTGACATGCTTGGTATCTATTTACTTGGAGCTACCTCATCTTTTATATTTGACCAAAAATGAAGTAATTTATTGTATTTGTGTGCCCTAAAATTAAGTTCAGTGTATTTATTACTGAATTTTTGCATTTCCCTAAACTGTTGTGAAATTGAAATTGCCGCAATGTTTTGGGGATTTTATGTAATCTTCAGGCACAAAATAATTTTTTAAACATGCAAAAAACACAGGAACGGCTCTGGCAGCCAAAGGGTTAAATACTTGAAAAGAAAAAAAAAAAAAGGCTGCCTGGCGTTTCTTAAAAGATTTGCAATTACTTTATAAAAGCTTACAGTACACATGGCTTTTTTTGACATTTATGCCAATATCAACCAATCAGGTTTTATCTTTCTTTTTTTTAAGAAATATCTAACAAGATGGTTGATTGGTTGCTACAGAAGGCAACTTCATTTGCTCATTTTCTTCTCCAGTTATAATGAATTTGTTCTATATAGTTCAGTGTATCTTGGACAAATTCTTAATAGGGGGGTGATGGGGTGTGCTGGCTAATTTCTTCACTTCCAGAAGAAAATCAATGGGGAAATTCTACTCTTACAAATTTATAAGTATGGACCTACAGCATACATTAATGATAAATGAAAACTATGTGAACAATCTTGCTGAGATGGACAAACAGAGAAGAAAGTCTTCCATTTCCTGGAAACAATGCTTCTTTGGGCTTTCTCCTGTGCTATGGGACAAAAAGCCTAGTTCAGAAGGGACCCTAGAGTAGCATTCTTTTTAGCAATGGTAAGTTTTCCACTCCTTCTTTTGTTTTTATTTAATCATCTTAGAAAGACCATATTTTTCAGCTAGCATTACAGCAGAATTCCACTTTAAATTTGAACCCTAGGCCAGCATTACAAGAAGCCTTAAGTCGGGTTGTGAATTTATTCAAAAGCCAATATATTTATTTTACAAATCACTATGATAAATTGCATTTTTATTTACATGATTTAAATATTTATTATGTTATATATTTTTTTACAAGATATAGATGAAAGTTCAATTGTTTCCCATGAAAGGTATTGTTAAAGTGATTGTAAAGCCTAGCTTTTTTTTTAAATTAAAACTTTTGCAATCCTCCTCCTCCTTTGTGTGCCTCTGTAGCAGGCTGCCTGCTATGGAGGCACACGTGCATGCTCACTCCTGAGCCACACTGACTGTGTCCATTGACACAGGCAGCGAGACTCAGACCCTCCTCTGCTCCCTCCTTACACCATTTGATTTACAGCAGCAGGAGCCAATAGCTCCTGCTACGGCCCGAGTCCCTGTGGGAAGAGGAAGAGAGGGGAGAGAAGACCGCAGCCAGGCACAGAGCTGGATTTCTGACAGGCTCAGGTAAGTGTTTAGAAAGGGAAGTGGGGAAATAGTTAGTGGAGTGTTTTGTTACCCTAATGCGTGAATGCATTAATGTAAAAAAACACCCAGCCTTTAGAACCACTTTAATTCTAAAGCATACAGTATAAAAACATTTTAGAAGACATACCTTCTGACAACAGTTTGGGGAAGGCCCTTTTCTGTACACAAATGCAGATACATAAAGACAGTCTGATGTGCAGGAACTTGAGTGGCCCGCACAAAGTCCCGACCTCATTTCTGCTTAACACCACCGGGGTGAAATAGAATGTCGATTGTGTGCCAGATCTTCTAGTTAAGCATCTGTCCTAATCTAACAAATACTAAACAGCCCACATTCCCACAGACATACTTCAAAATCTTGTAGAAAACCTTCCCAGAAGAGTGGAGGATGTTCTGTCCTTAACCACATGCCTACAGGTTACTTTTACCCCCTTCCTGCCCAGGCCATTTTTCAGAGTTGTCACACTTTGAATGACAATTGCGCGGGCATGCTACACAGTACCGAAACAAATTTTTTATCATTTTGTTCCCACAAATAGAGATTTCTTTTGGTGGTGTTTGATCACTGCTGGGGTTTTTATTTTTTTGCGCAACAAAAAAAAATAAAAAATTGAAAAAAAAAAAAGTTTCTTCGTTTCTGTTATAAAATTTTGTAAATAAGTATGTTTTCTCCTTCAATGACGGGCACTGATGAGGTGGAACCGAGCTGGCACTGATGGGCACTAGTATGCAGCACTAATGGGCACTCATGGGTGGCACGGATGGGCACTGATAGGTGGACACTGATGGATGGCATTGCTGGGAATCACTGATCTGGCATTATGTATGAATGGTGCCAGTCAGTGCCCATTTGTGGGCACTGATTGACATATATTGGGCATGTGCGTGGCATCCCTGGCTGCCATGGGGGACGTACCTGGCCATCCACATGTTGGGGGCTTCCCTGGTGGTCCTGGCGGTATCCCTGGTGGTCCAGTGTGGGCATCCACGGGGGCGCTGCACTGATAAACAATCAGTGCAGACCCCCATGTCAGGAGAGCCGCTGATCGGCTCTCCTCTACTCGTGTCTGTCAAACAAACAGAACATTTAAAAAAACCAAAAAAACTTTTTTTATAGTTTGTTATAAAAGTTTGCAAACAGGTAATTTTTTTCCTTCACTGGTGTGCGCTGATGAGGCTGCACTGATGGGCACTGATAGGTGACATTGATGAGGAGGCATTGACTGGCAGCACTGGTGGGCACAGTTGGGACTGCACTGATAATCAGTGCCCTGATTATCTGTGTAGATGTCCCTTTCACACAAGCCAGTTATCGGCTCTCCTCTCTTCATGCTATCAGCTATCAACCGGCTTGTATTTACATTGTGATCAACGGTCATTGGACACAGCTGATCACGTGATAAAAGGCCACTGTGATTGGCCCTTGACCCCGATCTGTGATCAGCTGTGTCCCAAGGACGCAGCGATCACATAGTGCGCTGTAGGGGGCAGACGGGATGCGCAATCACGGGAGGAAGTCCATGGCTGCCATCCCGGCAACATAAGCCCATGCTGTAGCTGTCTTTCTGCTATAGCGTGGGCAGGAACTGGTTAAAGGGTAGGTCAACTCCACATTAATAGAAGTGGATGTTTAACAAGCTCATATATGTGTGATGGTCAGTTTCTCATAGCCCAGTGTACACTATAAACTAGATACGTGGGCGCACCAACACTGAAAGCAATTCAAGCTCTGCTGCATTGATAAGTGCTATTATCATGCAGCGTAAAGAAAATGGAAGGCACTGTTAGGTGCCATTTGTCTACCAGTGTTGTTTATAAAAGACAGGTGGTAGCACAGGATACTAAACATTGTGTTTCAATTTGTTCAGCGTTGTTAGGCTTCCAGGTGAAAGTCTTTCACTTCCACAGCCCGTCAAAGGTACCGCTCCGGTTGTCCCACCTACAGACTTGCATGGTGGATGGAACAGAGAAACATCTATAAATGCATATATACAAAAATGACAACTCCGCTACACATTACATAAAGGCATGCCAAATCAGCGGCTATTGCCGGCAATGGCACCATCCGAATCGCGGTGCACCGATTCCCAAAAGTCGTTTCTGTACTACTTTTGGCGCCTTCGGGGTGAGATTATAATAGACATCTGTGCAGAAACCCGCATAGAAGTCTCTGAAATCGCCCCCCGGAGTCGGAACTGACATGCGGGAATGAAATTTCATTCCTGCGGTCAGTGTGAACTTAGGCTAAATGTCATTTAGTTTGGCCTGTCTATGGTGGAGCTACTGTAACTAAGGGTGACTGACAGGCCCATAGATATTCTGCTACACAGTGTGTAATTTTCCTTGTCTATACAATGAAAACAATTGCATCAAATAAGTGAAATCCTATGAGGTATTGATTCCTATTGTTTGTGCTTATTAAGCAGAGACAATCTGGCACTATACACACTGCTCTGATGAAAGCTTACCTGACATGTACTATCTGATAGATGAGCATGTAGCATGAAAAAATCTGGGGTCTGATCATTTCATCAGGAAGGATAGTGTGTAAGCGCCATTAGGATTTCTGTATTTATTAAACAGGATGTAAAGCTGGTCATATATGGATCCATGTATGGCTGTTCCCATTCATGAGAAGTCAATCTATCCATCGACATTTCAAGAATGGTCCTAGTGGAAAATTTTGCTTAGATCAGTGCTTGCAGCCAAACGTTTTTTCCAGCATCCAGTACATGTCTTGCTATTTCCTCTGTGTTGCATCACCAATGTAGGAGTGCCAATGCCATGAAAAAAGCACGGTTGGCTCTCTGGTAATTGCTCTGCCTGCTTGTGTGAGTGTCAGATCTAATTACTAGTTAGCCCTCACCTGCAACATCAGTGGAATGAGAGACGAAGGGATTGTGGGATATTTAGTTTCTTCACAGGAAGTGTCAGTTCACAGACTACAGAGGTCATGCATTACCTGTGCAGTGCCATGCCGCATGCCTCATGTTTGAACAAAAACAGAAACTACTGACAAAGCAATATGTAGATTTACTCTACTATAGGTTGTGCATACAGACAACAAATGACACCATAAAAACAACATGATCAATGCACATTTTTTGCAGGTGAAAAACACAAGGTGCAGGTAGGAAAGTTTTTAATGTCTTTAGATCAGAGCTGATGATCTAAATGCTTAATGTGGATCAAATACTCCAGCAGTGAAGAAACTGGTTGAGCATAACAACCAAAAACCCCCTTGGCAACCCCCTTATTTCCTCAGTATGGGTTTTACTGGAGTGCACCACTACAAAGTTATTGCATCTGCCTGAAAATCCTCCCTTGTATTGGTCCCTTTTGTACTGGAGGTCTCTCGCTTACATCCTTTAGTGTCCACATGTTATTTTATTGATAACGCACTTGCATGCATACCAGAATTATCCGAAACCAGCTTTGATTCTAGCATTTGGCTCGGTGACAAGTGAGAAAATGAGCAGGCTGCATTCATTTCGTATTACTTCCTTTTCCTACGCGCTTGTGAGGAATAACACTGAAGAGTATCAAGTGTTAAACAAAGGCCATATGTAGTGTTTGAAGAACTCCGCAGGATTGAAAAAAAAAAAAAAAATACAGAACAACAGTTAAGTATGTGGGAGGTAATTGTCCTAGTGCTTATAATTAGCATTAGAATTTTAGGGAATTAGTTGCCTTATACCCACCCACTGCCTGTTATTCTTACCATGGTTACTGCCACTTACTAAACAGAAATATTATATCTCTGGCACTTTATTGTTTCTCTGCATAGACTTCTAATATGTTAAACATTAATGTTAACTTTCATTTGCATTTCCGTTCGGACAAGATCCACATTAAGTAACAATTCAGAGATGATGGTATAATTGCAATATTTATGTGTAATAGCGCACGGATGTTCATCTGGAAATAAGTGTTCCTTTTTATCCTTTATACTCGCTCGAGAAAGTTATTTTAAGTGTGGTTAAAACAATGCTAGGAGGAATCTGTAAACATCACACCCTTTCCCTGCCAGCAGACTACTAATAAATGGTCTTAATGTTACAGCAAATGTGGAAAAATTAAAGGTAGAATTTAGGAGCCAGTGAATGCAGAAACCAGCACACGTGCACTACAAAACGCCAAGGAAATATAAAAAAAAAAATTTTTTTACGCCCGTTAGTACAGCTTACCTTAAAATTCATCTTTACATTAAAGGGTCGTACACACGGGCCGAATATCGAGCGGCATCGGCCGGTTTCTAATAAATTTGGCACGTGTGTACAGCAGCCGGTCTGACAAAAGCAGCATGACCAAAAATAATCTGCCAATCGGCATCCGATCAGAGCCCTGACCATAGAGAGTCCCCCTGTCAGAACACAGTAGCTCAGTGGAGGAGATCCCTGTACTACTATCGCATAGTTTGTGCAGTGGCTCCTCCTATGCTCCTTAGTTTTGTTTTGCTCAGCCCGCTGGGTTGAACTAAAAAAAAATTAGGTGTGTACTAGGCTTAACCACTTGCCGCCAAATCATGTACCTGGTACCTCATTTGACTTCAAGTGGTTGAACAGGGGTGATGCCTGCAGTTGCAGGCACCCGATACAGTTTTTTTTATAGCCGATGGTCGTCTCTCTTGTAAAAACAACCAGACCGACTAACCAGCCGCTCAGTTTTTATTACAAGCAGCGAGAGGGGACGTCCACCACCCCCTCTCCCAGTGCTCGCTCGTGCTCTCCTGTCTCACCGGAAGACCCGAGCTACCAGCCGATATATCGGCCAGCTAGTCGGAGACCCAAAGAAAGCCAGAATCACATGACATCACTGACATCACTTCTGGTTTACCCGCATCTTAAAAGGGGAGTTCCACCCAAAAGTGGAACTCTCGCTTATATGCTTCCTCCCCCCCTCCGGTGCCAAATTTGGCACCTTTAAGGGGGTAGGGAGAACGGGGGACCTGTTTTTGACAGGTCTCCTTCCCCACTTTCGGAGATGGGCCGTGGCCCGATCTCCCCCTCCTCCTTACCCCGCGCCACCGGGCCACTTAGAAAGTGCAGTGCGCTTCGTCTATAGTCTTCACTGCCTGGTTCCCTTACTAGGAATGGCGATGGCAGCAACCGGGAGTCGATCTGAAGATCGGCTGGGGTGCTGACATTGCGGGCTCCCTGGACAGGTAAGTGCCCTAATATTAAAAGTCAGCAGCTACAGTAATTGTAGCTGCTGACTACATTTTTTTCACCCAGGCTGGACCTCCTCTTTAACAACGCAATTTAAAAAAAAAAATCTAAAGTATTCAAAAACAATCTTGCCTTGAATGCTTTCAAGTGCAGAGGGGGGATTTCCCTCCATAAAGAGTACCTGTCACATGCCTATTGCTGTCACAAGGATGTTTACATTCCTTGTGACAGCAATAAAAGTGATAACATTTATTTTTTTTATTTATTTTTTTTTAAATAAAAAAAAATCGATTTTCTTCAAATCTGAATCGATTTGAACTCAAAACTCGATTCAAGATTAAAATCGATTTTTTTCCCAGCCCTAATTATATATATGTATATGTATATATATATATATATATATATATATATATATATATGTGTATATATGTGTATATACATATATATATATATATATATATTTATATATTTATATATGTCTCCACCAGCTCATCCCCCACAGTTATTACCTATTACAGTGGCGGTGCGTCCATAGAGGCCGCCCTCTCTCTCCTGCACCCGTCAATCACCAATAGATAGATTCATGCATTGCATGCATCCTTGTCGGGCGCCGAGCATCTGAATTACAGCGGCGGGGTGTTTTTTGGAGGTGCCTGATTAGAGCCGGGGCTCTAATAGGCATCCTGATTAGAGCCGTGGGCTCTAATAGGCTTCCAAATTGGTAAACAGCGGGCGCAATGCTCTGCGTTCGTTGTTTACACAGTGTTGGGTTAGGGAAGCGAATAAATCGCTTCCCCAACACTGACCCACCTCTCAGCCAATCAGATGCACCAGGTCTGGTTAACTGTCACCTGATTGGCTGAAGCGACAGATGCTGTGATTGGAAGCCTATCAGGCATCCAATCATAGCAGAAGAGGACGGGAGAAGACATTGAGGACTCGGAGGGAGCGTGGAGGACAGCGCCGTGACCCGAGATAAGGTATATGCCGGGCGGGGGGCACACTGGCAGAATTTGATGGGGCGCACTGGCGGCAATTGATGGGCCAAACTGGCGGCAATTGATGGGGCACACTGGCGGCAATTGATGGGCCACAGTAGCGGCAATTGATGGGGCACACTGTCTGCAAATTGATGGGGCACACTGGCGGCAATTGATGGGGCACACTGGCGGCAATTGATGGGGCACACTGGCGGCAATTGATGGGGCACACTGGCGGCAATTGATGGGGCACACTGGCGGCAATTCATGGGGCACACTGGCGGCAATTCATGGGGCACACTGGCGGCAATTGATAGTTACAGTAGATGCGTTTGATGGCACAGTGGTGGCAATTTATGGGTACAGTGGCTGCGTTTGATGGGCACAGTGGCTGCGTTTG
Source organism: Rana muscosa (assembly GCA_029206835.1). Taxonomy (NCBI): domain Eukaryota; kingdom Metazoa; phylum Chordata; class Amphibia; order Anura; family Ranidae; genus Rana; species Rana muscosa. Next base: position 159,733,765 of record CM055122.1, on the reverse strand, counting down.
ATGGGCACAGTGGCTGCGTTTGATGGGCACAGTGGCTGCGTTTGATGGGCACAGTGGCTGCGTTTGATGGGCACAGTGGCTGCAATTGATGTTTTTTTTTTTTTTCAGTTTGTTTGCGCTCTCTGATTCCTACTGTATTGAATTGTATTGTAACTGTACTGTCTGCCCTCATGTTGTAAAGCGCTGCGCTATATAAATCCTGTGTGTGTGTGTGTGTGTGTGTGTGTGTGTGTGTGTGTGTGTGTGTGTGTATATATATATATATATATACATACATACACACACACACACACACACATACATACATACATATAAACATACATACATACACACACACACACAATTTGCTTAGCTAGGAGATGACTGATCTGCAGAAACAATTCTACTGACAACCAACTATAAGCCATAGAAAATAATTTATATATACAGATTTACTCAAAAAGCCAAAAAACTGTAAACCACCTCAATCAATCAAGCAGATTTCTGCTTTCACCGGTCTTACACTACAGTAAACTGAAATCTGTTGCACCAGACTTTTTTTTCCCCGGTAACTGTACAAAAAAAAAAAATTACTAAGGGCATGTAGTCCCCCACAATAACCAAAGCTAACGTCTGAATATGAAACAACACATTGACAAATCATGAGTACTGTGACACTGATATAGATTAATATTTAAATGCGTTTCCTTTTGCTTTTGGCGAGGGGTTTGGCGACATTAATGTGGCATCTTAAATTTGAATTTTTTTTATGAAGGAATAAAAACAAAAGGCTTTAAGACACCCACCCACACAAAGGAACACCAGTGAGACAACTTACAATAGCGCTTCCCATCTGTGAACACTACTAGCAGGGCATGCATCCAGAAGAACTTTCTGCTGTATGTTTGGTCAGTAAAGGAATTGAGGTTAACCTTTAATATTTAATGTCACCTGCAGCCAGTGACTGCTTCTTCTAATGCAAGTGACAGATAAACAGAAAAACACTCCCTGGGTAATACACAAAGCACCACACACCATAAGTGCATTTTTATTTTTAAACCAACTCAATTTCTCAAATGGATAACCAATGTTCCTACTAATTTACATTAGAAATTGAGTGAGGCATGAAAATTGTTCTGATGCATGGCAAAAATATATTCGTTGCTGGAAACTTGTATACAGCGATGACTTTTTTGACAAAACAACATTAGAAAACACATATATTAATGCCAAGGAAGGAAATAATGCAAGACTGATTTTTCAGAACCACCATAGGTTAAAAAAATTGAGAAGGGCTCGTCAAAAGTTAGAATTTAGAACACATTTTTGCATCTTTTTATTGTTGCTAGCAGGAAGATGCAACTTCTATGACACTTAAAGTGGAATTTGAGGCCAGAATTAAAGATGAGCAAACAAGCATGAATTTTAAAGTAGTAGTAAAAGTTTTTTTTTTTTAATTCATACCTACAGGTAAGCCTATAACAAGGCTCATCTGTAGGTACAGTAAATATCTCCTAAATGTGTACCGTTTAGGAGATATTTACTTTAGCAGCGCCAGTGATGTCACTGGTGCATGAGCACTGTACTCTCAATTGAGGGCATGCCGTCATCGCAGCTCAGCCAGTCAAACGGCGGCTATTTGCAAACCTAGAAAGTGTGCCGCTGGAGGGCTTCATTTTCAGGCAAGTCTTCCATACCACAACAAGAAGTGCGCCTCCACCACATAAAAAACACGCTTACCAGATGGCAAGCATTTGGAGCTTGCGGCTATTACCCAGCCAAGGCCTTTATCCTATAAGGTGAATCAGATGCCAACTCTCAAAATGGGACTCATTCCACATGAAGTAAAGCGGAGTGGATGATCTCAGCCTTTCATAAGATCCAAATGGGGTCAGCTCCCTGAGTGAACAAAATCACCAGGATGACCCAAAAAGAAAGAGCTCGCCATAGTGTAAAACCAACTACACCTTTATTATTCTAAATGGTTTTGCACTTACAATTAGGAGCAAATATAAGTGCATTTGTAAAAAAGCCGGCCGGCTTACATGAACCACCCGTCCTTCTGGAATCGTAACAAAATGGTGATGTCAGCACGTCCTTTCTCTCAGCTTGCGTCGTCCCAATCTGACGTCATCCTGGGGCACCATGTCACCGCGTTGTTACGATCCCGGAAGGATGGGTGGTTCATGTAACCGGGCTGGCTTTTTTTACAAATGCTCCTATATTTGCTCCTAATTGTAAGTGCAATATCATTTATAATAATAAAAGGTGGTTTTACACTATTGGCAAGCTCTTTCTTTTTGCATAATTTTTTTTATATATTTTGCATATTTGAGTTTATGGTCAGCGCAGCTCTTTTTGTAACATCATGAAATGTATTTATTTTTTGCGCTTTACTACTGCTTTAATGCAAAAGAAACATGGTTTGTTTCTTCTACATAAATTTACCTACCTGCCTGTCTGCCTTTGTACGCGCAGCTCACTATACAAATTTGGCAATGTCGAATTTGACTGAACTCTTGCACATGCACGGGAGTGATGTCAGCCCCGCCAGGTCAATAACAGCAGTTGGTGATTGCGCAAAGGTGTCAACGGCCGGACCAGGGATTCCCCGAGCCCTACATTGCTAGAGCCGAGGTGAGTATAGTCCAGCTTTAAGGGCATCAGTTAAATGTGCCCCCTTCCCAGCTCCAAGTCCTGATCATGTCTGTTCCTGATACAAGAGAAACAAGAGTAATATATTCTACATTTGTTTAAGTGTATGTAAAGGCACATTTTTTCAGACTAGGGTCGCCAGTTTGAATCCCAACCACAGCACTATCTGTCTGGAGTTTTCATGTTTTCCCTGTGCCTGCGTGGGTTTCTTCCAGGTAATCCAGTTTTCTCCCACACTCCACAGACATGCTAATAGGCTAATTGGCTGCTGTCTAATTTGGACCTAGTATTTGTATGTATGAATGTGAGTTAGGGACCTTAGATTTTAAGCTCCTTGAGGGCAGGGACTGAAACTTATATGTAAAGCTCTGCATAAATTGACAGCGCTATATAAGTACCCGTAATAGATAAACAGCAGGATGGAAAACAAATGTCATCAGTTCAGTGCAATGTTATCAAAAAAAGAAAAGAAGAGAGGACCGTACAGTGTTCGGAGAGAAGAACAACCCTACCGGTGAAGGACGACTCAACAAATGTAAAAAGGTACCAAAATGTAAAAAAAGTAGACCTTGCATGAAAATACTGCATTCGCCAGCATTGCTCCTTGCTTTGACGAGTGAGTGAAAATCCCTGTGTCCAAAGTCTCATGAGACTTCAGAGGAACAACGCAAAGACCAAACCAGAAAGTAAGTGCTGCCCTTGCAGTCTGAGGCCAATCAAATATGGCAGCTCCAAAACACAATCTACACATCCATGGACCAGGTTCATGGAAATATTATTTACAGACAGTGTTTATGTGATATGACCATAGTGCAAATACCCTTATTAGGATTTGATTATCAGATGTGAAATTCACAATGTTAAATAGATAATATAGTTTTTACTCCTGATGACTGGAGAATAAAACATGGCAGAATAAAGTAACGGAATAGATGATATAAATATGTATACTTTTTTTGCTTCAATGGATATAATCACAAAATTACATATATTTCAACAATATCTCAGATTCTTGTGCTGTTGCACATTACCAGAAACTTTCTACATATGGTAAAGCTATTATCACCCAGAGCTATAGTGAAATTAGCAGCATCTCACCTGAGGTACAATCATATTTCTTCAGGTTATGTTAGTCGATCATCATCAAAGCAAGATTTATTTTCACTGTTCTGATGCATCAGCTCCATGGAACCATGAGGCACCAACTGTTTACAGAATAAAATCCATAGGCCTCTTATTTATGAGAAGCCACTGGCAAACGTGCAAGCTACTTAAAGCAGTACTTTCTTCAGGATTAAAATCGCCAATAGACCTACATAAAGCTCATCGTCTTTTTTGGAATATTAAAATGTAGCAGTATCTGCATACTAGTACGATTTGCAAGGTAAAATTAAAATAAGTAATCTGACTGGATACTTCAGCTACTATAATATAGCCTATTTTAAGCTGTATCTCTATAGAATATAAATACATTTTATGGTATATGTTTATGTATAAAATTATTAAAGTCTCTGAAACACAAAAAGATTTCAAATAATTTGAATGTATTTTTATAAATGCCCAAGCAGGGGGTTAATTCAATTTATTCAAATCACAGTCAAGCGAGCAAAGTTTTGATTTTTTTTTCTTCTTTTCTTTTTTTCATTGCGTTTAAGATGCATTTGGGATTTTCTGACTTTTTCTTTCATTAACCACTTCAATACCAGGCACTTACACCCCCCTTCCTGCCCAGGCCAATTTTCAGCTTTCAGCGCTGTCGTACTTTGAATGACAATTGCGCGGTCATGCTACACTGTACCCAAACAAATTTTTTAGCATTTTGTTACCACAAATAGAGCTTTCTTTTGGTGGTATTTGATCACTGCTGGGGTTTTTATTTTTTGCACAACAAAAATAAATAAAAAATTGAAAAAAAAGAAAAGTTTCTTTGTTTCTGTTATAAAATTTTGTAAATAAACACGTTTTCTCCTTCAATGATGGGCACCGATATGGATGCACTGACGGGCACTGATATGGCTGCACTGACGGGCACTGATGAGGTGGCACCAATGAGCTGGTACTGATGGGCACTAGTACGCGGCACTAATAGGCACTCATGGGTACTTATGGGTGGCACGGATGGGCACTGATAGGTGGACACTGATGGATGGCACTGATGACACTGATGGATGGCATTGCTGGAAATCACTGATCTGGCATTATGTATGAATGGTGCCAGTCAGTGCCCATTTGTGGGCACTGATTGACATTTATTGAGCATGTGCGTGGCATCCCTGGCTGCCATGGGGGACGTACCTGGCCATCCACATGTTGGGGGCTTCCCTGGTGGTCCTGGCGGTATCCCTGGTTGTCCAGTGTGGGCATCCACGGGGGCGCTGCACTGATAAACAATCAGTGCAGACCCCCCCTGTCAGGAGAACCGTCGATCGTCTCTCCTCTACTCGTGTCTGTTAGACGCGAGTGAGGAAAAGCCGATCAAAGGCTCTTCCTGTTTACATCGTGATCAGCTGTGATTACCACGTGATCAGCCGTGTCCAAAGAGCCTCCGTCAGAGGCTCTTTACCGAGATTGGTGCAGCGGTGTGTCAGACTGACACCCCGCACCACCGATCGCCGCGATGCTCGCCCCCATGGGCGCTCGGCGGCAGTTATCCTGCTGGACATCATATGACACCCAGTCAGGATAACTGAACCACCGCCCGGCCGTCATTCTGCTATAGGATAGGCGGGAAATGGTTAAGGACCCTTCCACACAGGACGGGCTCCGTTGGAGTCCACCGGCTCAGCAGGGAACCTGTCCTCTGATCCCCGCCTGTCCATTTACACCCAACTGCTATCTGATCCATTTTGTAGACAGGATCGGGTCGAATGTCAACGGACACATGTCCCTTGACACCTGCCGCTCCATAGAAGAGACCGGACGGTTCCATCGGGTCCACCTTGTTGCCTTATTGGTTTATGTGAAATCTTCATTAATAGCTGTAAAATATTGTAATTATGAATATATTTCATTTAGCTTGTATCTATGTAGGGCGTAACATATCTTCACAGAAATCTCTGGTAGAACATACAATTCGGTGCCTAGGCTTGTGTATACAAACAATGTTATCCAAACCTCATTGTTTTACACATACTCACTTCAAAGGATCCCATGCTGGGATATGCAATGAAGGGAGGCCAACCCGTAATCAATACTTAACTTCCCGGGAAAATTCAAGTTAATCTCCAGCTCAAAATAGTCACAAGGATTTGCATTAAAGGGGGCTGACTTATACAAAGTATAGGGATTGGAGATGTAGCCAGTCCTTAACCAGGAATAGGGAAATCCACCAATCAGAGCCACAACATGCCAACCAATGAGGCATCAGCCTGTAATGATATACACAGACTAGATGGGAGGGAAACACACACTTTATGGGAGAGCAGCCATCAGAATGGAACCTTGGTGCAAAAGGGTAATTATGGGAAAGGTCTGCCTTTTACTTGTAACTAAATGTTTGTAGATTAATGTTTTAAGGAATATACTCTGTATTCCTACATGTAATTCTTTTATTTTAACCTAATATTTTCTTCTTTGGTGTAGACTATAGATAGATGGTTGAGTATTAGATAGACTTTCAACTACTCACCAATAAATGTTGTTATTGTGTTGAAGCTTTCACTCTTGGTCAAAGAACTTTCATTTAACCCACATCATATCTTTGAGATATTAAATCTTAAATATAATAAACGGGTAAGAGCCGGTTCACACTGGGGCAACAAGACTTCCAGCGTGACTTTACAAGGCAACTTCGAGGCAACTTCGAGTTGCCTCCAGGACAGGCGACTTTGCCAGTGGCCAATCAAACAATAATCAGCTCTGTGGGAGGGAGGGGTTTGCCTGAGAAAACTATTTTGTCTTTGTGTAAAGTTGCTTCAGTTAAGACAGGGATCCGACTTTGGAGGCGACTTCCATTGAAATCAATGGGTACAAGTCGCCTAGAAGTAGTACAGGAACCTTTTCTGAAGTCGGAGTGACTTCAGTAGTGTACATTAAGACGGCTCTCATTCACTTGAATGTAATTTGTCATGTCGCGCGACTTGGGGCGACACAAGTCGGATCCCAAGTCGCGGTAGTGTGAACCGGCTCTAACAGCCTGAAAAACTGACAGGTGGACCTGATCAGTCTGCTAGTGAGAAAGGGGTCCAAAGCAAACCTTGTATTAAAAAAAAAAAAAAAAAACACTAAATAGCCGCTCTTTATATACAGTATGTTCAGGAACAAACCGTAAAATTAAACATTTCCTATCACTTCTTGTGCCAGTGATACTGGCCCCAGGATAAATAGATAAGGACACTCTCGCCAGTGGCAGCAAAATTAAAACTAGACAGGGGTTTGGACACTTCTTTAGAAAAAAAAAAAAAAAAACTTTTGGCTTTTCATATATTTTAGGCAAACATATGAGGTAATCTGATCTAAGCAGCAGCCCTACCTTGTGGCCACTGCCATCAGCCAAGCCTTTGTTCATTTTTACTAAAGACTTGGCTGATAGGGAACATAAGAAAAATATAAACTTCTATTCCAAATAATTGCTGGTGGAGTGGATTTGCTGAGATGTGGTCTTCACTAATAGAATCATAATGATGACTACATTGTGACCTTACATATGGCCATGGGATGACAATGACAACATTTGGGCACACTAACACTGGTCTGTTGGGTCCCACATATTATGTAAGCAACAAGAAGAAAGAAGGGTGTACCAACTTTGTGCATTACCCAAGGTACAATTTATTGAATTAATAAAGTAATTTTACTAGTAATTATTCTCACAAAACGACTTGGTGATAAGCTCATAGATCTAAAAGGCAAGCCATTTTCAGCTAGATGTGCCACCAATAGCTCCAGCGAACTATCTGACATCACGTGGGGCAGACACAAGAGTTCTTTTGTTCGTTACTAAATTTCAATTTGATTTGGCTTCATAGAATATGCTAACCACATCCAAAGTCACACTACATAATTGCAATCAAAAGCGCATCACAGTAGTGTGAACTGAGTCAAAAAGGCAACTGTATGTGAGTAAAATCATAGCAGGTTGCACAATTATATTAAAGTACTGTATATTCCCCTACTGGATAGAGTAGGGGAGGGTTAAAACGGCTGTCAGTTTGTTTTCTTTTCTTTTTTGCCATCTGTGTCAAGTGATTTCTCTTCACTTCCTGTCCTATAGACTAAAGAGGAAGTGAGAGGATTTTGTTCCAATGGAGGGAAATCCCCAGAAACAGTTGTCATATGAAATAATTGTGAGGAATTTCCTTCTAATCTTGTTCCGGTGGTAGGTCATCATTTTGGATTTACCCTGACTTTCATTCTGTGGTGATCACAATGATTAGAGAGAATCTTCATAACTGGGACACAAACAAGGATAAAAACCTGACCATGGTTCTAGTCTCTCACCCCTCCATCCAAACGGTCTTTAGTTGAACTTTGTAAGGAAAAAGTAGCATTTTATTGAAAGAGTAAGAGTAATGCCGTGTACACACGATCGAGTTTCACGGCGGTGAAAACACCGCCGTGAAACCAGACGGGAAAAACGAGGACCGGCTTGGTCCCCTACACACGGCCGTTTTTCATGACATGTTTTCTCTTGGTCGAGAAAACCGGCCGTGTGTAGGCTCCCTAGCAGTGTTTCCCTATGGGAAAACAGGCGCAGAAAAAAATGCCGCGATTCGAGCATGTTCTAATTTTTCTCGTCGTGATTCTTGTCTTGGCCTACACACGGCCATTTTTCTCGTCCAAGAGAAAAAATTAAATTTTTCCCGACGAGAAAAGTGATAGTGTGTACGCGGCATAACACTTTTGTGGGGGAGAGAATAGCAAATAAAGAAAAAAATATATAGTGTGCACAATTGCGATACAAGTCATTATGTAATTTTATTTTATTAAAAATTACCTTTCCTTTTCAATCTGCAGGCTACATGGAGTTGTTCTGTACACAAAATGTGTACTGACCACTCCCCAGAAACATAATTTCCTGCTTGTGTGATTGGCACACCAATTTTCCCAGAAGTCTGCCTAAGATACAAGTCAGATTTCAGGCATCCCCTGCAACAAAATTTTTATTTTTGGTGAGATATTTCCAATAGGAACACGTCTAAAGGGATGCAGGCCCGGCAGATTTCCTCATTAGTGCCCTGCAGCTGCCACAGCTGACTGATAATTACAAAACCACTCCCCATTAGACCCACTTAGCCCAGAGGCACAGACAAACTCGCATGGGTTTCTTCAGAATAACAAAAGGTAGGAATCTGCAACAAAGGTTGTTGTAATCCTTGCAATGTACATAGATCACCCAGAGGGGAATGTTTTTTTCTCAACAAAAGTGGAGTTACGCTTTAAGTAAGAAATTGGCATAATGGCACACAAAAAAGTTTGATATCAAAATATCGTTTTATAAGACACAATTTTAGGGGGGGTCAATCGTCACTGGTAATTTGTGTTATGAACAGCATAAATATCATTTAGACTGGCACTGCTCTACACTTGCAACATTTTTAAAGAAGATCTCCCACCTCCGCCGCCTCCTGGTTTCTTTTTGCAGATTCTGCACATTTGAGGTACTCACCCACCCAGCAGATCCAGCGTTTTCCTGCAGAGTCCTCCTCTCTCCGCTTCACCAGATTCTTGTGTGACTTCATTGGAAGGCTGCTGGCTCTCCTAGGTTTAGCAGGTGGGCTGACACGTGCTAGGCCCACCTCCCTTCTCCTTTGTCTATGAAGGACTATGCCTCCTGGAATATGTGACATGCATATACTAGAAGGCACAGCGAGCATAGTGCATGTCATTTGCCTAGACGAGTTATGTGTATAAAGGGAAAGCCTGAAGTCTTTTCCACAAAAAAAAAAAAAAAAAAAGAAAAAAAGATAATAAAAACAAACAAAAAAAAGATACGGGCAGAGGAAAAAACTTCAATCCAAGGGTGAAAATCCACTTTAAGAAAATTTGGCCAGTTTATGGCCAACTTTAGACAGGTCAGAAGTGACCTATAAATTAAGGAGACTGTCTCTCTGACAAGTCAGGGCAAAGTGACAGATTCTCTTATCAGCTCACCCCCCAACTTACCATCCCAAGCCATTGACGCTTCCCGTCACTTTGTATTCCTACAGTTCCTTTGGAATGCTGTTTCCTATTCCCTTGTAAGCTCCTTGTTGGATGGTATCAGGTGGGAGGTGACATTGCACTTGGCCGCTCAGGCTTTAACACTGCATCCTGGGAGGAGATTACATGCTCCCCATCCATACCTGAGTGAACCAAAGCTACCAATGGTGCAATGCCAGGGGAGTGCACTGAATGTATTGGTGAGAGGGGGGAGAGGCAAAGTGACAGATTTCCTTTAGACAGGTACTAAAATTATGTAAATTTAAGATTTGAAGTAAACCTGTAATATTGCTCTGTAAAGCAATGTTACCCTTCAGTGTTATACCATATATCTTTACATGCTGGGGTCCCTTATACAGCCTAGGATAACCAAATTCTTGTAATCTATTAAAAGACCCTAGAATTTACAAGTGGAGGCGGGGGGGGGGTGTGTACAGACCTATGCAAATACCAAGATAATATTAATAGGGAAAGAGCGGAGCAACAATATTGATAAGAATGTGTTTTTTAGCCTCAAGTTATTCCAAACGGTTAAAAACAGAACAAAACACTACTATCATAACGTGCCATAGCAACATCAGCAAATTTTAACATTTTCCAGCACAGGGGGTATCAGAACCTACCCAGTGACATCACACACAATGCCTAATGCCAGTTGTTTAATATCTATGATGAGTACGTATTATTATTATCGTCAAAATATTTGTTTCCTATTCACTATTTCACTCTCTGATATTCATTATTCAGGTCAAACAGTGTCAACTAATTAATACAAAAAATAAATAAAAAAATGTCCTTTGCTTTACAAAGTTAAAATAAGCATGGCATACATTGAATTAGCTTAATAGGCAAAGAAATGCTGTTTAAACAATCTACAATTCAACCATAAAATGAATTGTAAAGCTTCTTATCAACAATTAAATTACTATTTAATTTTAAAGCGGTATTAAGCATGCTTCTTTGCTGCTCACTACTAGAAATGCCTGTACAGTAAGTCCACTTCATTTGCTGTGTTCGGTAGCACTACAGCTGTCCAATAGTATTAAGGCATAAAGAAGCCATTTAGGCATCTAAAAACTAAACAAGTTGAAAACTATAACTATGTGCCAAACGATGCTTAAACAATATAGAATTTATGTTTGTTTCACATCTGCAGTGTCTCCACAATTATTGTGCACAAGATTGCACTTGCAATTTATCTTAATAAAGCATAATTATAATTGTTTCAGTAACGAGTTATTTTATTTTCGCTGTTATATACTACACATGTATTTCTGTCCAAGATTTAGTGATTCACTGAATATAAAAATTTCAGGATTAAAAAATAAAAGAAAAAAAAGATACCATGTATCCTTCTATTTGGACTTTTGCATTGGAGGATACAAATCCTTTACAATGGAGGCAGCTATCAATATACATCAATGAGCATTTACTTGTAAGTATTACACTGTAGTTTTCTGCTCTGTTCAAATTTTTTCTTTTTTAAACGTCTTAATTTTTCTGTCCCTCTCTTTAACCAATTATTTATTTTAACACTGTTGAATTTATGTACTAGAGAATGAGGAATATTATATGGTTTATTGAATATGGAGAGCTAGAAACAAACCACTATGTGCAATGAGCAGCGATTGTAGTAACCAACCAGAATTCACTTAATTAACCCACACTAGAACAACATGGATTCTGATTAACATAAAAAACTGTAAATTGCAGCGCTACAAAAGTTATACTCATAACACGTGAAATCATATAATATAAATTAAAGTGGTTCCAATTTGAGTGACTTCCTTCACCAAAACTCCAAGAGACACTAAAATATGTGAAGCTCTCCACCCAGCAGATAGAATGCAGACTCACCACAAAGCCAATGCGGCTCCGCCCAACACATTTCACGTCACAGCGCATCCTCAGGGGCCTCTAGTGTCAGTACATGCGGCCATTATATAGCCTTTGACCGTAACTCCCCTCACATCACTCCCGGGTTGTAGCGCTATCTTACAGCCCTGGGAATCTCCAACCTCAGATGACGCTTCCAGGGCGGAGCGAAATGCATTAGTTAATGGAGACTTCCGGTGACGTCACATCCTGGATTTGGAATGCAAACCGCAGATTGCACGGTTCTTTTACATGCTTTTTAACAAAGATGTACCATGTGAGTGTAAACTGCTTTACTTTAATAAAAACTTATCACGCTATGAATGTCCTATTCTCCTCTTATGATCACGTTTAACTTGTGGAAAAACTAAGAAGAGTCAAGGATTTGCCTATGGAGTCCCATAGGATTTATTTTTACTACAGGCGATAATTTTGTGGAAAGATGGTGAAGAAGGGGAGCACAGCACTTTAACTACCTTGTCATATTTTATTGCACTTTTAAAGAAACAATTGTGGCACTGAAGAATGACAGCAATTCATGAACTTATGAACTGCAGTTTTTTGATATATACATTTTTTTTTCACTACTTTACTGTAGGAAGTTTTGTTTATGTTTTTGTCATTGCATTGAGCACAGACAGCACAAGGTTTTAATATTTTATCATTTTTAAAGGAACATACACCTTTTCACCTAGCAACAGTCCAACTATTAACCACAAAACTAATACACCACAGCGCGGGGACATTCACGTTATTTACTGCAGTCTATTACTTGCCGACCAGGCTTTTTCTGGCACTTTTTGTTTACAAGTTTAAATCAGTATTTTTTGCTAGAAAATTACTTATAACCCCCAAACATTATACTTTTTCTGCAGCGGCCCTATGGAATAAAATGTCGATCGTTGCAATTTTTATGTCACGCGGTATCGGCACAGCGGTTTTGCAAACGCATTTTTTGGGAAAAAATAGGATTTTTTTGTACTCACCGTAAAATCATTTTCTCTGACGGCCATGGACTGACATAGCATCTTCAATCTTGACAAAGTGGGTTATGTTCCTGCTCAAAGGAGAAGACTAGGCAGAATGTTAGATGTTTATACATTCCATTACCAGAGCTGAACAGCCCCGCCCAGGGGGCGGTCCCTCCGGACATAACCGTCCTACCTGCAGCCAGTGGCCTCAGTTTGTATTAAAGCAGTACAAACTCAACAAAGGAGGGGTGGGTGCTGTGTCAGTCCATGGACGTCAGAGAAAAGGATTTTAGGATGAGTACAAAAAAATCCTATTTTCTCTTACCGTCCATGGACTGACACAGCATCTTCAATCTTGACGAAGTGGGACGTCCCAAAGCAGTGTCAAAGAACGAGGGGTGGGAACAGTATCAAGGAAAAAAACAAACTTCAACCCAAACAAGCAGAGCTCCCCAACGGAGGAGGTGCAACATTAAACAGCCGCCTGCAAAACCTTGCGGCCGAAGGAAGCATCAGAAGATGCAGCCACATCAACCTTATAGAACTTTGAAAAGGTATGTGCGGACAACCAGTTCGCCGCCTTGCACACTTGTGCAACAGACGCTTGATGTCGGAAAGCCCAGGAAGCACCAATTGCCCTGGTAGAATGTGCCATAACCGGAAAGGGAGGCGCCAGCCCCTTAAGGGCATAGGCCTGTATGACGGTCTGCCTGATCCACCGAGAATTGGTGGCAGACGAAACCGCTTGGCCCTGTTTTGGACCAGACACAGACACAAACAGCGAGTCAGACTGCCTAAACGAAGCCATAGCAGACAGGTACACCCGTAAAGCACGTACCACGTCTAACGTGTGAAGCGCAAACTCTCTGGGATGCGATGGACGAGGACATGAAGACGGAAGAACAATGTCCTCATTAAGGTGAAAGGCCGAGACCAACTTCGGGAGAAAAGAAGGCTGAGGGCGTAGCACCGCCTTATCCTTATGGAGAACCGCGCATGGCGGTTTGCAAGACAAGGCCGCCAATTCAGAAACCCTTCTGACAGAAGTAATGGCCACTAGAAAAGCCACCTTCTGGGATAAAGTTAAGAGAGGAATCTCTCTAATGTTTTCAAAAGGAGGTTCTTGAAGAACCGAGAGCACCAAATTCAAATCCCAAGGAGGAAGAGGTGGTTTAATAGGGGGGAGCACATGTTGGACCCCCTGTACGAAGGTACTAATCAAAGAATGGCCTGCTAGCGGCCGCTGAAAGAAAATAGCCAAAGCCGAAATCTGACCCTTAATGGTGCTTAAAGCAAGCTTTTGGGTCACAGCACACTGTAAAAACAGCAAGATCCTGGGAACGGAATACGTCCGTGGACGCCACTCTAGCTCCTTGCACATAGCGATGCAGGCCCTCCAGGTACGGTGGTATATCTTCCTGGAAGAAGATTTCCGTGCCCTCACCATGGTCGAGATGACCAAATCCAAGAGACCCCGGTCTCTCAGCACCTGGCTTTCAATAGGCATGCCGTTAAAGCCAGCGACTGTAAAACAGGATGAAGTATGGGACCTTGAGACAGAAGGTCCTCCCGCACAGGCAGTCGCCATGGAACTAGGCGCACAAGATCAGCGTACCAAGGACGCCGTGGACAATCTGGAGCGATGAGGATTACCGGAATCCCCTCAGCCTCCATCCTGCAAAGTAGTCGAGGAAGCAATTTCAGCGGAAGATAGGCATAAATCAGCCGATACCGATACCGACCCCACAGGGCCACCAATGTGTCTGACGTGTCTGATGCGTCCGCCCAGGGATCCCTGGACCTGGCCACGAATCTTGACACCTTGCGATTGAGTCGAGAGGCCAAAAGGTCCACATCCAGCGTGCCCCACCTCCGGCAAAGGAGGTGAAACACCTCCAGATGCAAGGACCATTCCCCCTGGTCCAACAACTGACGGCTCAGATAGTCCGCCTGCCAGTTGTCTACTTCTGGAATGTAAACGGCCGACAGAGCCGGTACGCTTCTTTCCGCCCACCTTAGGATGTGAGCGACCTCGGACGCCGCAGCTGAGCTCCGAGTTCCCCCCTGATGGTTGACATAGGCCACCGCTGTGGCGTTGTCCGATTGGATCCTGACCGAGCGTCCCTGGAGTCTCCTTGACCACGAGGAAAGGCACAGTCTGATTGCCCGGAGTTCGAGGACATTGATCGGCAGACGGGACTCGTCCGGAGTCCAGAGCCCTTGAGCTGACAGAAATACCCAGACTCCACCCCAGCCCGAAAGACTGGCGTCCGTTGTGATCACAGGTCACTGGACAGGAAGGAACGACTTCCCTGACCGAAGGGCCGGGGATCTCAGCCACCATGTCAGGGATGGCCTGACCAGGTGACTCACCTGGATCCGACGATCCAGTTACAATGGAGACTTGTTCCAGCAAGACAGAATCTCCTTTTGTAAGACTCGAGTGTGGAATTGGGCATATGGCACTGCCTCGAAGGAAGCCACCATGAGTGCCAGGACCCTCATGCAAAAACGGAGTGACGACCATTTGCGGGACGTCAGCACCCGTACCGCAGATTGAAGAGTCTGTAACTTGTCTAAGGGTAGAAATACCCTTGCCTCCGAGGAGTCCAGGAGCAATCCTAGGTACTCCAGATGCTGAGTCGGAACCAGGACAGACTTCTGAATGTTCAGCAGCCAGACGAATTATCGGAGGGCCTGACTGGCTATCAACACATTTTCCTCTAATTCTGAGCCAGAGTCTGCTCTCAGAAGAAGATCGTCCAGATAGCCCACAATAGAAATGCCTCGCTGTCTCAGCAAAGCTAGAATCGGGGCAAGCACCTTGGTGAAAACCTGCGGTGCTGACGCCAAACCGAAGGGAAGAGCCACAAACTGATAGTGGTCTTCGCCTATCGCGAAGCGCAGAAACTTCTGGTGACCCACGCAGATTGGGACATGCAAGTAGACGTCCTTGATGTCCAAGGATGCCAGAAAATCCCCCGGGTGAACAGCAGGAATCACCGAGCGAATGGATTCCATGCGGAATTTCCGAACCTTCACAAAGGCATTTAGGGCTTTGAGGTCCAGAATTGGACGGACTCGGTCCTTCTTTGGGACCAAAAACAGATTCGAATAAAATCCCTGAAACCTCTCCCTTGGCGGTACCGGCACAATCACTCCGCACCTCAGCAAGTCTTGCACTGCCCTCAATAGGGCAGCTCGACGCGCCGGAAGGAGAGAGAGATGTGAGGGAAAGAACCTGTCTGGTGGCCAGGAAAGGAACTCTATCCTGTACCCCGAGGTGACCACCTCGCATACCCACCGGTCGGAGATCCGGGAGGTCCACCGATCCATGAACCTGCAAAGTCGTCGTCCCACCCCAGAGTTGGGCGGGGGCAAGACTTCATGCAGTGGCGGGTTTACTTGCTGGCTTGTTCGGCTTACGCCCCCAGGGATGCTTCTGTCCTCCAGCCACACCCTTGTCAGTACGGGAGAATTTTCCTGTGGGATCTGACTGACGAAAAAAACTCTTCTGAGTGGGAAAGGACGTACCCGGCTTACGGCGCATCTCCTTCGCCTTAGTAGGCTGAGGAAGAAGGGTGCTCTTACCCCCCCGTGACATTTTTAATAATGTCATCCAGGGAAGCACCAAAAAGTCTTCCGCCCTTGAAAGGCAAATTCGTCAGGAGCTTCTTAGAGGCCAGATCAGCAGACCAGCATTTTAACCAGATCAGGCGACGCAAAACCACCGCAGACACTGAGGCCCCAGAGATTAGAGGGGCAGCCAAAGTAGCATCGCACACATACACCAGGCCCTGTACCATTTGGTCGGCCAGTGCAATGCAATCTGGAGTAAGATTATGCTCCTGCACAGTCTGGTGCAGAATCTTCGCCCATTCCGTGAGTGTCTGAGACACCAGGGTTGCCGCTACAATAGGCCCTGCTCACCACTTCCGACCTCCTATCGGTAGGGTCCTTAAAGGCAGGAGTCCCTTCAACCGGGAGGGTCGTGGCTTTATTCAGCCGAGCGACTGGGTGATCGACAACCGGAGGAGAGGCCCATGTCTTAACCAGGTTCTCCTCAAAAGGGGTACATAACCGCCAAAAACCGCGAGACCACAAAGGTCCTCTGTGGTTTTTCCCATACCTGGTCTATGAATTTGTCAAAGAAGGGTGTATAGAGAAAAACTTTCTTTGAAGGATGCGCTTTAAATGAACCAAAGGAGACTGCCTACACCAGAGGTTCCTCAGCCGCAGCATCCAGCTTGAGAGTGTCCCTCACAGCATCAATGAGTTCACTAACAAGAGTCCTGTTATGCACTGACCCAGATAAGGAGCTTTCCTCACAAGTAATGTCCTGGTCAAACATATCCAAAAATTCAGAGCTAGGGTCCTGTGCTGCAGCAAGGCCCATCTCTGAATCAGAGCACTCCCCTGGAGATGGTGTGGGGAGAGGGCGCTTTTTAGCCCCCTCGCACGCCGCTTCCATCCTGGCCACAAATGATTCTAGGACTGCCGACAACTGGTCCATAGGAACCGCAGGTGCAGGAGCACTGCCTGTTGCCTCTGACATGAAGGGGGAAGCAGGTGAAACTGACTCCATAATAACCAGCACCCTCTGAGACTTTGACAAAGAAAAAGAAAAGTCCACCCTCTGGCTGTGCTGACTATGGGGGGTTACCCAGGGGACTCACCAACCCAGAGAGGACCGCTCAGCTCTGCTGCCTGTGCACCGCTCCTAGAGTGAGAGAACCACGAGGCGACTGTGAGGAGATTCGCGCCGTCCCAGTCAGCAGTAGAGGCCAAACTAGCAGCAAAAAATCACGCGGCTACAACAAAATGGCCACCACAATTATAAGTGTGCCATGGGGCGGCCACGGCAAAATGGCCGCCAATGCGGTTTACAATAGTAATAGAAACACACAGTAAACATGGCGCCCAGCGGCGCCGAAAAAACACAAGGCCCAGGCTAACCCAGAGGCATCCCTACACGGACCCCACCCGGGGCAGAGTGACCCCCAGACACCCCGAGTCAGCGCATAGCCAGAGAAGGTGACAGAGAGTAGCAAAAAAACATGGGGGGGACAGGGAACACACAGCATGTACTCACCTGTCCAGCGAGGACCCCCTAGTGTGTTCCTGACAGACCTATCACAGTGCAGTACTGAGTAGCTGTCGGCCCGGTCCACCGTGAAAGATACAGCAAAACTGTTCAGACATACGTGGACCCTGGAGCAAAAAGCTCACCAGCCACACCAGGAGTCGCGGGGTATGTCGTGGACTGATCTCACGCAGAGCGAGGATCAGCACGCTCGATGGTCGGACTGGGAAGACTACAAGGATAGCGAACTACCCAACCTGTTGCCCAGCCAACTGTTTATAGAAGATCTCAAAAATAAAATAATAACAATTTTAAAAGAATAAAATATTTCTTCAAGAGACTGGCTATGAAGAGAGCCACGTCCTCTCCTCTGCTAGGCAGAAAAAAACTGAGGCTACTGGCTGCAGGTAGGAGGGTTATGTCCGGAGGGACCGCCCCCTGGGCGGGGCTGTTCAGCTCTGGAAAGTTGAATGTATGTTAAAACATCTAACATTCTGCCTAGTCTTCTCCTATGAGCAGGAACATAACGCACTTTGTCAAGATTGAAGATGCTGCTGTGTCAGTCCATGGACGGTAAGAGAAATATACACTTTAATGAATAAAAAAATGCAATAGTTACCCCAATTTTTTATATAATGTGAAAGATGATATTACACCGAGCAAATAGATGCCTAACATGCCATGCTTTCCAACTGTACACGCTCGTAAAATGGCGACAAACCACAATACTTAAAAATCTCCATAGGCGGAGCTTTAAACATTTTTACAGGTTACCTGTTTAGAGTTACAGAGGACTTCTAGCCCTAGAATTATTGCTCTTGCTCTAACGTTTGCGGCGATACCTCACGTGTGGTTTGAATATAGTTTACATATGCGTGCGCTACTTATGTATACGATCCCTTAGGCACACGAGCATGGAGGGATGGAGGCGCTTTAAAATTTTTCTTATTATTATTATTTATTTGTACACTGTCCCTTTAATATATTTTTTTTATCACTTTTATTCCTAATACAAGGAATGTAAATATCCTTTGTAATAGAAATAAGGATGACAGGTCCTCTTTATGGAGAGGATATGGGGTCAAAAGACCCCAAATCTCTTCTTTACCTTTAAAAGCGAAAGATCAAATCTTCCACTTTAAAAGTTTAATCTTCCACTTTAAAAAGGAAATTATATATATATTGTGACAGCAGGAAGGTAAAGTCACCTGGTTGCATCCAGGGGGGTAGGTATATTTCTCCCAGATTCAGGCTTTATGCCGACTTATACAACTAGGGAGAGAGTTGATGAAGCCCAGCTGAGGCTAGTGGGCTCATGGATGATTCATACCTCTAGGGAGAGTGCTGGGCGTCGTGCAGGCAGGGAGTTGATGAGACCAGCTGAAGCTTGTCAGCTCGTTTAAGGCCTCTATAAAAACTCCCAGCTTCATTAGGTGTTTGCTCATGCCTGGAACCAGACCTGTGTGGACTGTCTAGGGAGAGTGAACCCCTGTGCGGTGAGACAAAGCCTGTGTGGCTATTTGTTTGGACATTTACTAAACCAGGGACTTAGGGACTAGGACAGCACCAGGCTGATCCCAGTTGTTAGTTAGGGAAACCTGCATGTTTAGTCAGAGGTCAAGCTGACCAGGATTTATTTTGTTTATGTTTCTTTTTGCTTTGCTGTGTTTTTGTCACTGTAAATAGAGAAATAAACCGCACCTTTTGATCTTGAAAACCACAACCTCCGTCTGCTGGGCCTGTTTTTGTGTGGGGAGCCCATCCAGGGGGTCACACACACCCGCTACCGAGCTAACCCCCTCACAGTTGGTGGAGAACCAGTGGCAGTTTTTTTTTAAGCCAGCATGGAGGAGATACTGAAACAGCTGGCTCTAGCAAATGCCAATCAACAGCAGACAAATGCAGGTTTGCAAAAGAGCCTTGCAGCTCAACAACAGAGCTTCGCAGCCCAGCAACAAGCCCAGCAGCAATCTGAGGCCCGCTTCATAGACCTGTTGCAGAAGCAAGAGCAGAGACTACAACAACAGATGGAAGCAGTAATGCAGCAACGTCCGCAGACCAGTGAGGAAAGCCGTCCCACTAATACCGCGTCCTTTGGGGTGAGTCGTTTATTGACAAAAATGACTGGAGAGGATGATCCAGAGGTATTTTTGACCACATTTGAAAGGACTGCTGAAAGAGAAAAGTGGCCTGAGGAGCAGTGGGCTGGACTGGTGGCTCCTCTGTTAACTGGTGAATCGCAGAAAGCTTACTATGACCTAGAGCCTGACCAAGCAAAAGACTATGTGATGCTAAAAGCTGAAATATTGGCAAGGCTGGGTGTCACCCTGGCTGTCCGGGCTCAGCGTGTGCATAACTGGACTTTCCAGCTTGGAAAACCCCCCAGGTCTCAAATGTATGATCTCATTCACCTGAGCAGGAAGTGGCTACAGCCAGAGACTTTGTCCGCACCGGAGATTGTGGAACGTGTTGTGATGGATCGTTTCTTGAGAGCTCTTCCTACCGCCATTCAAAAGTGGGTAAGCCATGGAGACCCAGAAACGGCCGGTAAACTTGTGGATCGTGTAGAGAGATACTTGGCTGCAGAGAACCTGACGGCCTCTTCCAGAGACTCTCGGGCTTTCCACCCTAAGACCAGACCATCCCCAGGGGCGGATAAGATGATTCCAAGGGGTGAGGGTGGAGAGAGTGAGAGGGTGGGAGCTCTGCCCAGGGTTTGGCGAGAACAGCCTGGGAAGTCGGGGGCTCAAGAGGCAGCCAAAAGGATTGTTTGCTACCGCTGCCGGCAAGCGGGACATATTGCAGCAAATTGCCCGGTTGTGGAGGAACCCATGCAATGTGACTTTCTGACGGACAGACGTCAGTCGCTGTGTGCGACAGTCGCATGCACTGCCATTCGGGGAACTGAGAAACATTTATGCAAAATGTGTATTAATGGTAGAAATGTTGTGGTATTACTGGATTCAGGTAGCCTTGTGACCCTGATAAAGGCTGAATTAGTTAAAACAGAGGTCTCTGGGAATAGCAAGGTAGCTGTTATTTGTGTGCATGGGGACACCCGAGAGTATCCAGTGACTACAGTGTGTTTCAAGACCCCCAAAGGTACCCTCTCTCATCCAGTGGGGTTAGTATCTCAACTACCGCATGATGCCATTGTGGGAAGGGATTTTCCGAAGTTCTGGGAACTGTGGGATGATCCTGAGCCCCCCACTAGTGCCCCTATGTACCAGGAAGGTGATAGCCAGAACTCCTCTGAGAGTGGTGAGGACTCTCCAGAATTTCCCTTGTCAGTATTGGCAGGCGAGACTCAAGAAACTGGAGAGGAGCCCACCTCCTCAGACGAAAACCTACCGTCTGTGGAGTTTTCTGATCTTGAGGTTCACAGGGAAAATTTTGCCACAGAACAGTTAAAAGACCCCGCCCTAATAAAGGCACGGGAAAACGTAGTGGAAATAGATGGCGAGTTAGTGAACCCAGATAATACCTGCACTTACCCATACTTCAGCGTAGAGAAGGACCTACTGTATCGGGTGGCAAAAAGGGCAGAAGAAACCGTTGAGCAGCTTGTGGTGCCCAAACCTTACAGGAAGTTGGTGTTGGAGTTGGCCCATGGGCACATTCTTGGAGGTCATCTGGGGACAGAGAAAACCCGAGAGAGGGTATTACAGAGATTCTATTGGCCTGGGGTGATGAAGGACATAGAAAATTATTGTTCCTCCTGCCCTGTGTGTCAGAGGTCGGCCCCGATGCCACATTTCCGTAGCCCGCTGGTCCCTCTACCCATCATTGAGGTCCCGTTTGAGAGGATCGCAATGGATTTGGTAGGTCCTATAATCAAGTCCGCTAGGGGGCACCAGTACATATTAGTTATAATGGACTATGCCACCCGTTATCCAGAAGCGATCCCTCTCCGAAATACCTCGGCCAAAACCATAGCCAAAGAGCTATCTCTTGTTTTTAGCCGGGTGGGTATTTGTAAAGAACTGCTTACGGACCAAGGTACACCCTTTATGTCCCGGGTTATGAAAGAGCTGTGTAAATTGTTCAAAGTGACGCAATTGCGTACGTCTGTGTATCACCCCCAAACCGATGGGCTGGTTGAAAGATTCAACAAAACCCTAAAACAAATGTTGAAGAAAGTGGTGGATAGAGATGGAAAGGATTGGGACTGTCTACTTCCTTATTTGATGTTTGCTATTAGGGAGGTGCCCCAATCCTCTACGGGATTCTCCCCCTTTGAGTTACTGTATGGGAGACACCCAAGAGGGCTGTTGGATATTGCCAAGGAAACTTGGGAAAGTGAGAGTTCTCCCCACAGGAGTGTGATTGAGCATGTCGCCCTGATGCAAGATCGAATTGCACAGGTAATGCCCATCGTGAAGGAACATTTGGCCCAAGCGCAGTTGGCACAGCAGAGAGTGTACAACCGTGGAGCCAAGACCCGTACCTTTTCCCCGGGGGATAGGATATTGGTACTTGTCCCTACGGTTGAAAGTAAATTCCTTGCCAAATGGCAAGGCCCCTACGAGATAATGGAAAAAGTGAGCGAAGTGAATTACAAGGTCAGACAACCAGGAAGGCGAAAGCCCGAACAGATCTATCACGTTAATCTGTTGAAAGCCTGGAGGGATAGAGAGTCCCTAGTCGCAGAAACTTGGTCACCAGCTCAAACTGGTTGCGTGATTCCGGAGGTTGGAATAGCAGCCACCTTGTCACAACCCCAACAACAGGAGGTTAAGGAGTTTGTGCTTCGCAACAAGGAGGTGTTCTCTGAGCTGCCGGGACAAACATCTGGGGTACAGCATGATATTATTACCCCGCCCGGTGAAAGGGTGAAGTTAAAACCCTATCGGATCCCAGAGGCCCGACGGGAGGCAATACGGGAGGATGTACAGGAAATGCTGAACTTAGGGGTGATAGAGGAGTCCCAAAGTGATTGGTCTAGTCCCATTGTGTTGGTGCCTAAACCGGATGGGAGCTGGCGATTTTGTAACGATTTTCGTCAGTTGAACAAAGTTACAAAATTTGACACCTACCCCATGCCACGTATAGATGAGTTGATCGACCGGCTGGGAACAGCCCGATACATGACAACTCTTGACCTCACAAAAGGGTATTGGCAAATTCCCCTGGCCAAGTCGGCCAAAGAGAAAACCGCATTTGTAACCCCAGACGGGGCGTTCCAATATAAGAGAATGCCGTTCGGGTTACAGAATGCGCCGGCCACATTCCAGCGGAAAATGGACCAGATACTGAGGCCCCATCGGAAGTATGCTGCGGCTTACCTGGATGACGTAATTGTCCATAGCACAGATTGGGCCTCACATCTGCCAAAAGTGCAAGCAGTCCTAGACTCTATCCGGGAAGCGGGGTTTACGGCTAACCCCAAGAAGTGTACCATTGGGCAGGAGGAGGCCAAATATCTTGGGTACACCATTGGCAGGGGAGTAATAAAACCCCAACTCAACAAAGTCGAGGCCATCCAGAGTTGGCCACGTCCCAACAGCAAGAAGCAGGTACGAGCCTTTCTGGGAATCGCGGGTTATTATCGGCGCTTCATTCCCCACTTTGCTTCTAAGGCTGTGCCCCTAACCAACCTGACGAAAGGGAAAGGGTCGGTCATGATTAAATGGACCCCCGAGGCTGAGGCAGCATTCCAATTCTTGAAACAAGCCTTATGTAGCCAGCCAGTGTTGTACTCACCCGACTTCTCTAAAGACTTTGTCGTACAAAGTGATGCGTCAGATGTGGGGTTAGGAGCAGTATTGTCCCAGGTCTGGAACGGGGAAGAGCACCCCAGTCATTTACCTCAGCAGGAAGTTGAAGTCCCATGAGGTAAATTACGCCACGGTTGAAAAGGAGTGTTTAGCGGTGAAGTGGGCTCTAGATTCCCTTCGGTACTATCTGCTAGGTAGGCACTTTGACATGGTTACGGATCACGCTCCGTTAAAGTGGATGGCTCAAAACAAGGAGACAAATAGAAGAGTAAATAGGTGGTTCCTGGCCCTACAGGAATTCAACTTCACAGTAAAGCATCGCCCTGGCGTTCAAATGGGGAATGTGGATGCTTTGTCTCGAGTACATGAATGCCTGATTGCTGGTGTTCCAACCCCAAGGTTAAAACAAGAGGGGGGGGTATGTGACAGCAGGAAGGTAAAGTCACCTGGTTGCATCCAGGGGGGTAGGTATATTTCTCCCAGATTCAGGCTTTATGCCGACTTATACAACTAGGGAGAGAGTTGATGAAGCCCAGCTGAGGCTAGTGGGCTCATGGATGATTCATACCTCTAGGGAGAGTGCTGGGCGTCGTGCAGGCAGGGAGTTGATGAGACCAGCTGAAGCTTGTCAGCTCGTTTAAGGCCTCTATAAAAACTCCCAGCTTCATTAGGTGTTTGCTCATGCCTGGAACCAGACCTGTGTGGACTGTCTAGGGAGAGTGAACCCCTGTGCGGTGAGACAAAGCCTGTGTGGCTATTTGTTTGGACATTTACTAAACCAGGGACTTAGGGACTAGGACAGCACCAGGCTGATCCCAGTTGTTAGTTAGGGAAACCTGCATGTTTAGTCAGAGGTCAAGCTGACCAGGATTTATTTTGTTTATGTTTCTTTTTGCTTTGCTGTGTTTTTGTCACTGTAAATAGAGAAATAAACCGCACCTTTTGATCTTGAAAACCACAACCTCCGTCTGCTGGGCCTGTTTTTGTGTGGGGAGCCCATCCAGGGGGTCACACACACCCGCTACCGAGCTAACCCCCTCACAATATATATATATATATATATATATATATATATATATATATATATATATTCTTCCAGCCTGGACCGGAAGTGATGTCATGACATCGCTCTGGTCCTGCAAGGCCATAGAGTTGATCAAAGAGTGTTCACTCTTTGAACGCCTATGGTAACAGTCGGCCGCATCGCCGGATCGTTTTCTCGGGCTAACTGACGCACCCGCCGCTCTGGAAACTGTTTCAGCGGCTCATCAGTTGCTCAGACTGCTTTCATAAGAAAGCCGGCCACCTGCTGAAAAAAATGGTATCACGGTTAAGGCCGATATTGTCAGCTGTAATTCCAGTAAACCACTTGCAGACCGCAACATATACATATATATATATATAGATATATATATATATATATATATATACTGCACATATTGCAGTCGGCAAGCGGTTAAACAATATCTGCCACAATTTTATCTTGGATGGATTTTGATAGATTGCAATGGCTATTGCATTTGTACTTACTTTAACCACTTCAATACCAGCGTATTGTCATATGACGTCTACAAGGTGGCTCTGCCATCCTGGGTGGACGCCATATGACGTCCTCGGGCCTCCCGGCCGGCGCGCGTACCAGGTACCCGCGATCGGCAGTTACAGAGCCAGGGACGTGGATCTCTGTGTGTAAACACAGAGATCCACGTCCTGTCAAGGAGAGGAGACCGATGGTACATAGGGACACTGATCGGTCACCTCCCCCAGTCAGTCCCCTCCCCCCACAGTTAGAATCACTCCCTAGGGAACACATTCAACCCTTAATTGCCCCCTAGTGTTAACCCCTTCCCTGCCAGTCACATTTATACAGTAATCAGTGCATATTTATAGCACTGTTCGCTGTATAAATGTGAATGGTCTCAAAATAGTGTCAAAAGTGTCCGAACTGTCAGCCGCAATATCGCAGTCCTGACAAAAATTGCAGATAACCATCATTACTAGTAAAAAAAAAAAATGATAAAAAAAAAAAGTCATAAACCTATCCCCTATTTTGTAAGTGCTATAACTTTTGCGCAAACCAATCACTATACGCTTATTTCGATTTTTACCAAAAATAGGTAGAAAAATACATATGGGCCTAAACTGAGAATTTTTTTTTTTTAAATTGGAATATTTATTATAGCAAAACGTTCAAAATATTGTGTTCTTTTTCAAAATCGTCAGTCTGTTTTTTTTATAGCGCAAAAAATAAAAGCCGCAGAGATGATCAAATACCACCAAAAGAAAGCTCTATTTGTGGGAAAAAAAGAACGTCAATTTTATTTGGGAGCCACATCGCACGACCGACCACGCAATTGTCATTCAAAGCGTGACTGTGCTGAAAGCTGAAAATTGGCCTGGGCAGGAAGGGGGTGAAAATGCCCGGTATTGAATTGGTTAAATAAAATGGCCTATAAAAGATTGGAATGTTCCTTTCTTGATTATTTTTTTAAAAACTGCCATCCGTGAAGCCATATGCACAGAGCTACCCAGCATTTTCTACAGCTACAGACCTCTTGCATGTGACAGCAGCCCATTTCCATGCAGTTGTCACCCGTGACAAGCGATTCTCTAGCCTTTTTTGACTAGCGGAGGTGTCCAAGGTATCTGCAAATTTAAAGAGTCTCTAAGTTCTCAAACTGTTTTTTTTTTTTTTTTTTTTAAGATATTCAGAGCGTTCCACTCCAGCTAAATGTATTTCAAATTATATTTCTGAAGAGGATTCTAAATTAATTTTGTGTAATGAGTCAATCTTCCCCGTGGCACAACAGACCCTGGGTGTTGAGCTTCCAGATGATGGACCTTGAATGAGTGATCTTGTCATATGCCTCAGCATTTTGTTCAGATTCCTGTTCACTGTGATTTTGGCTCTCCTGCATCACAGGGAATCACGTTTTTATGTATGTATTTATTTATTTATTACATGTATTTATACAGTTCTATCTAATTTATGCAGCGATTTACATGACGTACATTCACAGACATCCCCCGTCCCTATATAAAATGTATACATGCACATACTATGGCCAATTTGGACAGAAGCTAAATAATATGCCAACATGTCTTTGGACATTGTCTTTTACCAGTGTACCCAGAGGAAAACAACACAAGCACAGGGAGAACATGCAAACTCCATGAAACTAGTGCCCCGACCAGAATTTGAACCAAGGACTCTAGTGCTGCAAGGCAGAAGTGCCAACCATTAAGCCACTGTGCAGTATGTTTGCTTAACACCATGTGTGTCTTTCTGATATAGTTTTTAGTTGTAACTTATTTATACATATAAGCGCAGCACTTAAATGAGTGATAAATTAGAACACAAAGTCCAAAAGCAAGAGTGACATACAGTCCACAATAAATCACAAATAGTAATGTAAGTAATAATAGTGCTTTAAGTGCACTATGATCTTCTTCACGTGTTCAATAAGTGTGCAACACCACTTGTTCTCCACCAACATAAAAAAATAAAAACTTACATTAATATGACATGTGAAATGGCTTCTAAAACTACAATATCCTGAATCCTCAGCAATGAGCGCCTATGCGGTGATATCACGGCTTTCGGCTCCGCCCAACACATTTTTAAAATTTTTGTCATCAGTTGTAACTTATTATCACTCACATGTTCAACACTGTTACAGCCTTATTCCAAAATGGATTAAATTAACCTCCCTGGCGGTATGATTATTTCAGATTTTTGTTGCCGAAAGCGGTACCATTATTTTGCATGGAAATTTGGCGTTTTATATTGTAGGCCTGTAAATCTTAGGAATAACACATTTAAATCTGTCCAATCAAGAGTCTAGTAGATGGGGGGCGGAGCCGGCAAGAGAGGAGAATGGCCGCATAAGAACACAGCTCCCGGCCATCTGAACTTTCCGGACCTTCTAACAGCGACCCAGGGCACTCAGGAACGGCGGTTTTTGAACATATCAGGTCGGGGACACCAGCAGAGCATGCGGAGGAAGAGAAGGGAGAGAACAGCGCCGGGTAAGATGACGGACTTCTTCTCACTGTCAGACCGCCACAGCCGCCAAGATGGCGCCGGCAGCGTGCAGGGACCTGCACACACACACAGCCACAACTCGACCAGAGGGCGGGTGACAAGCGCTTCTCCCCATTCCTTCCCTATTCAGACGCAGCCAAGTTCCCAGTCATCATCCACAGCTAATAGCCCTGTAAAAAATAAGCAGAAGCTCTCTCAGCCTGCTTTCATGACAGTTAATGAAGGAGAGAGCAGCATGAGGATTGATGATACAATAGAATTTCAGGATGCCATAGCGGCTTTCCCTACAAACAACCAGCCTGTCATGGACTCCACTTTAAAAGAAATGCTGGTGTCCCTTAGAGGAGCTATTCATACAGATATGCTGCAGCTGGTGACCCAATGTAAATCTGAAGTGACTGAAGTCAGGGACAGGGTGACCCATATAGAGAACAAGATGGGGGACTTCTCTGAGACCTTTAACACTATGGTGGATGCACACAATTAACATGAGGAGGACATTGTATGGCTCAAGGCGAAGGTCGCTGACCTCGAGGACCGTTCCAGAAGGAACAATATTAAAATAAGAGGAATCCCCGAATCAGTAAAGAACACAGACCTAACAGCTTTCCTTACCAATATCATGAAGGAGGCCCTCCCTGACCTGCCCCTGGAAGAAATCATCATAGACAGAATACATAGGCTGCCTAAGCCAAAACACATCCCTGAGAAATTACCCAGGGACACCATTGCTAAGATTCACTACTACACAGTTAAAGAAAAACTGATGTCTGTGACAAGGCGGGCTAATAATCTTCCTGAGGGCATGCGGGGACTGTCATTCTTTGCTGATCTGTCTGCACATACAATGCAAAGGAGACGTAATCTCATGACCATAACCAAACCTCTTAGAAATCACCAGATTCCCTACCGCTGGAACTACCCTGCTAACCTACTAATTACCAAAGGTGAAAAGGAGTTTCTGGTGACTACCTTAGAGGATGGCATCAAGCTGCTGGAGAGATGGAAGATTCTCCCTATTGAGACAGCAGAGGACCATCAACCTTCTGACTCCTCATATATACACACTAAATGACTATGAAGCAAAGCTGCATATAGTGCCCTATCACAATTGCTCAACTCAACCTGGTCCGGAAGTTCTACCGGCGTTAAATTTTTTTTTGGTTTCTTTAAACCCCAATATCAGCAGGTTAACCCCTGCCCAGATTTCATTAGAAATCGTGCATTTTTAAAGTGCGCCTAGTTCTGCGCAAATTAGTTTCTTTATTAGTACTTTTTTAGATATCTCTAAGTTCGACCTGTTCTCTGTTTTATCTCACCATTTTTCTCTCAGACTGTAGACTTGTACTGCCAGTGTGAATTGCTTTCCTTGTTTCCGGCCGGAAAAAAAAGAAAAAAAAAAAAACTACCACATCGCAGAAGAAAACACATCTAAACCAGCTAAAACTACTGCAGGTACGCCAGCGTATACGTGCCGCACCACTTCCTATCTCAGGTCCTTTCTCTTTCAGTGACATTGATTCTTATACGGTTCTACCTTTTTCACTATAAATACTCACTTGACAATGGCATTTAAAATTACATCTTTGAATGTGAATGGCTTGAATAGCCCACAAAAGAGACATATGCTATGGAGGGAGGCTCGGGATCAAGATTGTGATATATTCTGTATCCAGGAAACACATTTTAAAGCGAACAATCACCCTACTCTAAAACATAATCATAATCTGTATCCACATATTTTTGTGGCATGTGCCCCTTCTAAAAAGAGGGGGGTGGCTATCTTGGTGAGGAACACGATGGAGTTTAAGCTACTCTCTAGTCACAGTGATGAAGAGGGTAGATACATTATTCTAACCTGCGAAATCAATGGAGTACCATATACAATTGTAAACATTTATGTACCAAATTCTAGACAAGTGCATTTCCTGAATAGACTCTGGAAAAAAATTAAACAACTGGGCTCAGGGCACATCATACTTTGTGGTGACTTGAACTCCATAACTGATATTCACCTGAATAACTCTAATGCCTCTATCAGGAAGAGCATCAGACATACATTATCGAACTTCCTCAGCTCAAACAACCTTTATGATATTTGGAGATGTCAGCACTCCAACGAGAAAGATTTTACTTTCTTCTCCCGGGTCCACTTATCCTACTCAAGGATTGATATGTTTCTGATGGACAAATTTTTGTTACAAAAAGTATCACACTCGGACATTGGTCACATCACGTGGTCTGACCATGCCCCAGTGTCTATCATTGTGGGGAACCGGGGACTATCTACACGGGCGAATAGATGGAAAAATGTCCAATTATTCTCAGATCCAGTCATTGCAAAAAATATTGAGAACTCATTGATAGAATTCTTTGCTAATAATGACACCACAGAGGTTAACACATTCACTTTGTGGAATACCCATAAAGCTTTTATCAGAGGGTTACTAATGAAGCAAAGTGCTTCACTGAGGGGAAGGAGGAGGCAGCGCATGGATTCCATTCTGAGGGACATCTCGGGCTTGGAAGCTCAGAACAAATCTACCCCTAATGTTGAAATTAGCAATAAATTGGCGGCAGCTCGAGATGACCTCCGAACCTTGCTTATATCACAACATGTACGTAATACCCACAAATTTAGGTCTGACTTTTACACACATGGTAACAAGGCCGGTAAACTACTAGCAAATCAAATTAAGGAAAAGATCCTGAAACAGAAAATCTCACACTTATACCACCCCAAAAGTGGATCCAAATTGACCAACCCTAAAGATATAGCAGATGCGTTTAGCAGCTACTACGGTACCCTGTATAACCTACAGGAAGATACTGGGATACCACAACCTACCCCGACACTCATAGACGGTTTTTTACAAGATATATCTCTTCCTCAGCTGTCCCAAGACGATTTAGATTCCCTGAATTCTCCAATATCCATTCTAGAAATTACAAAGACGATTTCAAACCTCCCAAACAACAAATCACCTGGACCTGACGGGTATTCTTCAGAATACTATAAAAAATTTGCTGGTACACTATCACCTATATTACTTCGGGTATTCCATGCTGCTGCCTCCTCTGCCTCATTCCCCTCGGAAATGTTACAAGCCACGGTGGTGACGCTGCCTAAACCAGGGAGGGAGCCGGATAGAGCACAGAGTTTCAGACCTATCTCACTTCTGAACGTCGACCTAAAGGTATATGCCAAGATTTTGGCTAATAGAATTGCAGACCTGCTCCCCACGTTAATTAAACCCGACCAGGTTGGGTTTGTGGTGGGCAGGCAAACTACAGATGCCACAAGGCGGATCTTAAACTTAATACATTCATCACATACTACTAAGAGACCCTCAGTTCTCCTGTCATTGGACGCGGAGAAGGCCTTTGACAGGATCCACTGGGGCTACCTGTCAGGGGTCCTTGCAAAATTTGGTTTCTCAGGCAACATATGTTCGGCCATATCGGCTTTATACTCAAACCCATCAGCTATGGTCTTCACGGAAGGTTTATTCTCTGAACAATTCTCGATCGCGAATGGTACAAGGCAGGGGTGCCCTCTGTCACCCCTGATCTTTGCCCTTGTGATGGAGCCTTTGGCTGAAAAAATTAGGACCAATCCCCAAATTAGTGGCATTCGTCTAGGTAAAGAAGATCACACAATTACACTATTTGCGGATGACGTGATTCTGTCGCTCTCCAATCCGGCTCAATCCCTGCCAATAGTACACGAAATATTGGAACTGTTTAATGCAGTGTCATATTACCAGGTGAATGCTACTAAGTCAAGCATATTGAGCTTAGGTGTCGATAGTAAAACGAAATCTCTTATACAAGACAAGCTACCATATCCCTGGGCGAAGGAAGGAATTCAATACCTAGGTATTACATTGACTCCCTCAATTTCCCAACTATATAACTCTAATTTTGAACCCCTGATAAGTAAATTTATGCAAGAAATGCTTAGATTCAAAAAATTCTATCTTACCTGGTCGGGTAGATTAGCAGCATACAAAATGATCTTACTTCCCAAACTGCTTTATTATTTTAGAGCTCTCCCGATCCAAATACCTAACTCATTTTATGCGGCTATGCAACGAGCCTTGTCTCAGTTCATTTGGGAAGGGAAAAGAGCCAGATGCTCTCATAACATTCTCATGAAACACAGAAAAGCAGGGGGGATGGGGGTCCCCAATATTAAGGACTACCATATGGCAGCGATTCTAGATCAGACCAAGTCGTGGTTCAATACCGCGGATCCAATTCATTGGTGTAGAGCAGAACAGGCACAAGTCAATCAAGGTGACCTCCAAAACCTATTGCTAATTACACCCCTAGCAAAAATTTCAACATGTAAAATGATCCCAACTGTGGCGGCCACACTACTGGCATGGGAATATTTTTTAACGAATAAGAACCCCCATACTAAGCACAAAAAGATACCAATCCCAGTGACAGCACTCTCATTCCTCTCTCCAAATCTAGACACACGACATTGGGAGCGATATGATATCAAACATATACCAGATATGTTAAATCAAGGCCGTATCAAACCCTTCTCGGAACTACAGAGTAAACACTCTGTCCCTGAGAGGGAATTTATGACTTATGCTAGGATAACCAATATCATTTCTACCCTTAAGACACAACACATAGAAATCCCTGAAACCATTTACGAAGTATGGCACTCTTTTCCCAAGCCCAAAAAAGGTATAACGGAATTTTACAATCTCTTACACAGTAAACTCCATTTTGTAGTTCCGAAACAACTCCTGAAATGGGAAACAGATTTAGATATATCTATTTCCCAGGCACAGTGGAAGCGAGCAGTTACAACAAACTATACTCATACTAAATGTTCAAACTACAGGGAAATAGCACAGAAGATACACTTGAGATGGTATAGAACCCCCTATATATTATCAAAATTTCAAGGACACCCGTCCAACCTATGCTGGAGGGAGTGTGGTCAGGTAGGCACCTTGGCTCATATGCTGTGGTTCTGTGTATCTCTACGTAGTTTCTGGGCTGCAATAGCTCGGCTGATAGCTACTTTGACAGGAATACTCAACAAATTGAGAGTGGAACAAGCTTTACTGAGTGTTAATATGGATATATACCCAACACCTTACCGATCATTAGTAATGCAAATACTATATATGCTGCTAGGCTGGTGCTGGCCCGTAAATGGAAATCATCGGACCCTCCCACAGTAGGGGAAGTACTGAAATTAGTAGATGACTCCTATTCATACGAGAAATCCATTGCATTTAGAGAAGGGAAACTAACAGATTTCACGAATAACTGGCACATATGGGGAAGTTACAAGTCTGATAGATAATGCAAAACAAATATGACTGCAGAGCTACGCTTAGTACCATGTAGGTACTCTTACTTCTAATTTTCTATTTTCTTTTGAAAGACAGCAGAACAGAAACTGGTCAATGTTTATCAAAGTTAACAAATGTTTAATCAGAATATAATACCTCAGCTATATCTTAAAGAGGGACAGTTATATAACGTTTTTGAATACAATGTAACTTGATCGGCTACGTAAAATACGATTAGTTTTGATCAACGGCATTGATTAAATCTGTAGTTGAAAACAGGAATAACTTTACTGATATGTCAATTGCCTTACCATGTTTAACAATATGTGGAAACTGTACTCTATGGATCTGTACTTGATATATGTTTATAACCCAATAAAAATTATTTTCGAAAAAAAAAAAGAGTCTAGTAGACATCCCGGGTATGATAAAGTTTGAAACACAAAATCATAAATTATAATAAAATAAATAACTATAAATAATTATAACAAATAATAATGTAATTATAATAAAAATTATTCAATAATGTAATCAAATCAAAAACACTGAAATTTGCTCAGTTGCAGAATTGTCGCTGTCATTACTTTCAGTGTTTGATGACGAATTTCCCCACAAATCACTATCGCTCAATTCGAAAATGATTCTAATTATTGCTGTTTTCTAGCTGGTCTAAAACCACTTTTGACATAAACAGACACTTTTTGGTTGCTATGGACAATCTCCAGTTTCCAGGCAGAAAGAACAGTTTTTATAATATAAAGCTGCATGCAGGGCACTGGACAGACCACTAGGGACAAAGGGGATGTGTAATTATTTGATACAGTACTGTAATCTGTAAGATTACAGTGTACTGTATCTATACTGTGTTTTTCACTTTTTGAATTTGGCGCCGAACTCTGTCCCCGTGCGCCGCAACGCTCGCAGGGAACGGAGCTCTGCACTCGGCAGTGTGAATCGAGCGAGGAGACAGCTCACACACACAGCAGGGAGACAATAGGATTTTTATAACAGCTTACCTGTAAAATCCTTTTCTTGGAGTACATCACGGGACACAGAGCGGCATAGTCATTACTATGTGGGTTATATAGATACCTTCAGGTGCTGGCACTGGCAACTTCCAAAACCGGAAGTACCCTCCCCTATATAAGCCCCTCCCATCCGGGAGCACCTCAGTTTTGTAGCAAAGCAATAAGTGTCCCCAAAAGAGGGGTGGGAGCTCTGTGTCCCGTGATGTACTCCAAGAAAAGGATTTTACAGGTAAGCTGTTATAAAAATCCTATTTTCTTTCTCGTACATCACGGGACACAGAGCGGCATAGTCATTACTATGTGGGATGTCCTAAAGCAATGCCCAATGAGGGGGGGGATACACCATACATAAGCTGAGAGCTATCAGACATGAGGATCTTTTGCGGCCTGCAACACACTGCGCCCAAAGGCGACATCCCCCTGACTTCTAACGTCCACCTGGTAGAACCTAGTAAACGTGTGTACTGAAGACCATGTTGCGGCCTTACAGATCTGAGCCAGGGAGGCCTGGTGATGCACTGCCCATGAAGTTCCAACTGCTCTCGTGGCGTGCGCCCTAACTTTGAACGGAGGCGGTCTCCTTCTCAAGCCATAGGCTTGCATTATGACCTGTCGAATCCACTTGGCTAAAGTAGATTTTGACGCTGCCTGACCCCTTCTGGGGCCTTCCGGCAGAATAAACAAAGTATCCGTTCTGCGAATCTGAGCAGTGGCTTTTAGATAAGCTTTAACTGCTCTTACTACATCCAAAGAATGCAATAACTTTTCCTCTACCGAACTAGGCTTGGGGAAAAAGGAAGGAAGAACCACATCTTGGTTCAAATGAAACCTCGATACCACCTTAGGAAGAAAGGCTGGATGAGGACGTAACACTACTCTGTCCTTATGGATAACCAGATATGGCTCCCTACAGGACATAGCGGCTAATTCCGACACTCTTTTAGCCGAACAAATGGCTACTAGAAAAATCAATTTCCTGGTGAGAAGAACCAGGGAAATATGCTGTAATGGTTCAAATGGTTGTTTCTGTAGAACCGACAGAACCAGGTTTAAGTCCCATGGACATATGGGAATATTAACCGGAGGGCTAATACGCATCACTCCTTGTATAAAGGCTTTGACTAGTGAATGCGAAGCCAAGGGCCTTTGAAAAAATATTGACAAGGCCGAAATCTGACCCTTGATAGTACTCAAGGCAAGCTTCCTATCTACAGCCCATTGTAGGAAGTCCAGAATCCTACCTATTACGTACTTACGTGGATGCCATTTCTTGGCTTCACACCAGGCGATGTACGCCTTCCAGATTCTATAGTAGATCTGCCTGGATACCGGCTTCCTGGCATTGATCATGGTAGATACCACAGGATTAGAGAGCCCTCTCTTTTTTAGAATGTGGGTTTCAATAGCCAGGCCGTCAAACCTAGGGCTGGTAAGGAAGGGTGGTATATCGGTTCTTGCGAAAGCAGGTCCGGACGATGTGGGAGGGTCCAAGGACTCCCCACAGACATCTTTACAATCTCCGCGTACCATGCTCTTCGGGGCCACGCTGGAGCCACCAGAATCACTGGTTTCTTTTCTACCCTGATTCTGCGGAGTAATCGAGGTAACAATTGTGGCGGTGGGAATGCATATATCAGCTTGAACTGATCCCAAGGGAACACTAGGGCATCCGAGCCGCAAGCTAGGGGATCTCTTGTCCAAGAGACAAACCTGTCCACTTTTGCGTTGAATCTGGATGCTAGCAGATCTACATCCGGTGTTCCCCACCGCTGACATATTGTCCGGAAAACCTCGGAATGCAGGGACCATTCCCCTGGGCATAATTGTTGGCGACTTAGAAAGTCCGCTTTCCAATTCTCCACTCCTGGAATGAATACCGCAGATATGGCTGGGACATATCTTTCTGCCCATTTCAGGATGCAATTTACTTCCCTCTGGGCTGCACGACTCCTGGTGCCACCCTGATGATTGATATATGCCACTGCCGTGGCATTGTCCGATTGAATTCTGACAGGGGACCCTTGGAGTTTGGATGTCCATGCTACTAGGGCATACCGGGCTGCTCGTATCTCTAAGAGATTGATGGGCAGGGCCTTTTCTGCATCCGACCATCTGCCCTGGAGAGACCATTGCTCCAGTACTGCTCCCCAGCCTATAAGGCTGGCATCTGTAGTGACCACCTTCCAAGAAATCGGACTGAAGGATTTCCCTTTTTCCAGATTCTGGGGAACCAACCACCAACGGAGGCTCTTGCGAACGGAAGGGGACAAGGACATTGGTAAGTCTAGGGCCTGAACTTTTTTGTTCCAGGCTGACAGTATGGCCCTTTGCAAATTCCTTGAATGGAATTGACCGTAGGGTACTGCTTCGAATGATGCCACCATTTTTCCCAGCAGCCTCATGCACAGGCGTATGGATGGCTGTCTTTTTGTACCCACTAGGTGGATCAAATCTCAAAGACGACCCCTTTTCTTGAGGCAAGAAAATTTTTCTCTGGTCTGAATCCAGCCTTAGCCCCAAGTATTCCAGACTTTTGACTGGTTTTAGGGCTGACTTGTCTCGGTTGATAATCCAACCGTGATATTCCAGATACTCGATTGTCTCGTGAACAACCACTTCTAGTTTTTCCACTGAGTGGTCTATCAGCAACAAGTCGTCTAGATATGCCATTATCGTTACACCTCGTGTTCTTAGATTGGCCAAAAATGGGGCCAGAATTTTTGTGAACACTCGTGGTGCTGTGGCCAGACCGAAGGGTAAGGCTCTGAACTGAAAATGGCGCCCTTCTACCACAAAGCGTAGAAATTTTTGGTGGGCTGGAAAGATGGGAATGTGCAAATAAGCATCTTTGATGTCGATCGAGGCTAACCATTCCTCCCCTTGTAGGGCAGTGGCCACCGATCGGATCGACTCCATCCGGAAAGTCCTGATATGTAGGAATTTGTTTAGCCCTTTTAGATTTAATATGGGCCTCACGTCCCCGTTTGGCTTCGGGACTGTAAAGAGGTTTGAGTAAAACCCGAAACCCCATTCTTCCAGGGGAACCTCTATAATTACTGCTTGGAGCAATAATTGTTCTAGTGCCAACAGGAGGGATCCTCTCTTCTGGGGATCCCTTGGCACGTTTGACCTTATAAAGTGGGAAGGAGGGGAGTCTTTTAACTCCAATTTGTATCCCAGACTTACTGCGGAGAGCACCCATCTGTCTCTGATCGTGGCCCGCCAGGTCTCTGTGAACAACTGAAGTCTTCCCCCCACCCGATTGAGTGGGGGCAACCCTTCATGCATTTGACTTTGGGGGAGGTTTTGTACCTCTCCTGATCCAGGGCTTCTTGTTACCCTGCAATTGTCCCTGATTTTTACCTCCGGGATTTGACCGAGGAGGCCGTCGGAACTGTTTCACAGCCGATGTCCTAGGGACTGGAGAAGCAGGCCTCTTAAAAGAGGGACCTCTAAGTCTGTTTTTAACCGGCAAAAGTGTACTTTTACCGCTGGAAATTTTCTGGATATATTTGTCCAGGTCTTCCCCGAATAAGCGTTCACCATGAAATGGGAAGCTGACCAGCAATTTTTTACAGGGAGCTTCAGCAGACCAGTTTTTGAGCCACAGAAGCCTGCGCATATGTACTACAGACAGCGTAAGGCGGGAGGCCTGATGGATTGAATCCTTTATAGCGTCCACCGCAAAGCATAAGGCTCTAGGCAGATCAGCTAGGGCAAGAGCCTGCTGATCTGGCAAGTCCCTTAAGACCTGTTTCAACTGATCCTTCACTGCTTGGCAGACCCCAATAGCTGCCACTGCTGGTTGTGTCACCAAGCCTGCTGTAGCAAAAGCAGATTTTAATAAGGACTCTAATTTTTTATCTATTGGGTCCTTGAACATTTGGACATTATCCACTGGACATGTCAGTGATTTATTCACACAAGAGATGGCTGCGTCCACTGTAGGGACCCTCCATTTTTTGACGAACTTATCCTCCATGGGATAGATCACCTGAAATCTCTTGGGAGGAGTAAATATTTTATCAGGATGCTCCCAATCCTGGTAAATGAGCCCTTCCAGTAAAGGATGGATCGGAAAGGAACAAACAGTCTGGGGAGCTTTTAGCGACCCCAACGAGGAGACGGAAGTGGATGATGGCTCCGCAAGGGGCATTTTAAATGCTGATCGGACCATGTTAGTCAGGGACTGAACCCATAATCTTTCAGCATGTGATGCTGAGAATGGCTCTTCCACTGTTGATTCCTCTACAACAGAATCGACCTCATCCTGATCCCCCTCAGGTAGGTCGATCCCTGTATGGGACTGTTGCTCCGCTAACAGGCACTCTGAGGGAGGAGATGGAGATTGAGCGCTTTTTCCCTGTGACAGGGAAGCAGCGATCAATGCTGACAATCTCTCTTCCAGCCCTCCCAGAGCTGAGGAAAAAACCTCCTCTGTTACATACACAGGAGCAGGTGAACTGAGGACAGCCACAGTACCAGGTACTCCTGAGGGTGCTCTACCTACGGTCACTAACCTCTGATTCTTCAGGGGAGATTGGTGCAGCCGAAGCTTGCCCAAGATCCTCAGAGCCCGATGGAGACCCCCTATGCTTCCTGGGATTTTTAGTCCCGGAGTTTTTAGACGGCATATTCCTAAGCCCAAAGCTGAGGTATTCCAGCCGAAATACACCACTTACTGACAATAGTCTAGCACAATTGCTGCTATAAAAACAGTTGGTGTCTACTAATGTGCCTTTCTATGGGGATGCCTGCATCAACCGCTTGCTGTATGCCTTTTTTAAAATGTTGCCAGCTCTGTCTCTGCACTCCATAGCCAGCTCACAACACATAATTGTGCTTTTTAACATGCTGGGACGCCCGCACATGCGCAGAAGCGCTGCGGCGCGCACAGAGCGTCATCCCCCAAGCTCCGCCCCCTTTCCCAGCTCACCTCTATATATAGAGGCGCATGCACGCGCAGGCACATGCGCCTTTGGCGCTCTTTTTTGAAAAGGGAAACTAGGGACAAGAGACAGGGCCCCTTTTGCCGCAGGCCAGGGGATGGACGAGCATTGCAACATGGCAGAGGAAGCAGTTTCCCACAAGAGAACTCACCATCTGCCTGGACTTGCTCTGATGAAAAGAAACTAGTCCACATGACAAGAAACGTTCCACAGCGGCCTCTAGTGGATTAACACAGGTACCGCAGTCTATATATATTTTTTTTTTCTTGACCACTATCAAAAATATTAAATTTTTTAGTAGTTACAGGCATGCATAAATATTTAGCGGGAATACCGTTAGGTAACAGGCAGAAAGACATATTAGGCTTGGGGGTCCCCTCAATAGAACCAAGTTCCTGAGGGGCCCCCACTTACCTTTTCCCCGCCGCAGGACTCTGTTTGGTCCACAGAAGCCCAAACTTCACCTATCACGACAGGCATTTTAATTAAACCTTCAGGGACCGGGTTCCCAAGGATTCCACTCCCCTGGACCTGTATAGCACCCTGCACAGAAAACATCTTGGTCGTGGGTATGACCAGAGCTCTGGATCCCAGGGTCCAGCTCTCCTAAGAGAAGCATTACAGGCAAAACCTTGCTGTCCTCTGCAAGGCCCGGGTACCGACCGTTTAGCTATGAAGCTTTTTTGGTCGGATCCGGAATAGCTTACTGAGGCCCAAAAGAACCTGTACGCAAGCTCAGTGAAAAACACATGTTACTTCTTGGCCAACACCTTAGACACTGGCAAAAAACTGAGGTGCTCCTGGATGGGAGGGGCTTATATAGGGGAGGGTACTTCCGGTTTTGGAAGTTGCCAGTGCCAGCACCTGAAGGTATCTATATAACCCACATAGTAATGACTATGCCGCTCTGTGTCCCGTGATGTACGAGAAAGAAATCGCAGGATCCAGGGGACGAGTTAGGAACTTTCCCTGTATCCTGCGATGCGATCACGAGTCTGGCTCGGGGTTACCGCTTTTGGTATGAAAAATTCACCCTGAGCCAGACTCGGGAATACCGCCAGGCAGGTTAATAATTTTTCTTAAAATTCTACAAACAATACCCCATAATGACAACGTGATAGAAGTTTTCATGAAATCTTTGCAAATGTATTAAAAAAATATATATATTTTTTTAAATCACATTTACATAAGTATTCCCAGCCTTTGCCATGACACTTAAAATTCAGCTCAGTTGTATCCTGTTTCCACTGATCATCCTTGAGATGTTTCTATAACTTGATTGGAGTCCATCTGTGTTAAATTCAGATGATTGGACATGATTTGGAAAGGCACATGCCTGTCTATACAAGGTCCCACAGTTAACAGTGCATGTCAGAGCACAAACCAAGCCATGAAATCCAAGGAATTGTCTGTAGACCTCCGAGACAGGATTCTATCGAGGCACAGATCTGGGGAAAGGTACAGATAAATGTATGCAGAATTGAAGGTCCCAATAAGCACAGTGACCTCCATCATCCGTAAATGGTAGAAGTTTGGAACCACCAGGACTCTTCTTAGAGCGTGCCGCCCGCAAACTGAGTGATCGGGGGAGAAGGGCCTTAGTCAGGGAGGTTACCAAGAACACGATGGTTAGTCTGACAGAGCTCCAGTGTTTTTCTGTGGAGAGAGGAGAACCTTCTAGAAGAACAACCATCTCTGGAGCACTCCACCAATCAGGCCTGTATAATAAAGTGGCCAGAGGGAAGTCAATCGTCCGTAAAAGGCACATAAAAGCCTGCCTGGAGTTTGCCAAAGAGCACCTGAAGGACTCTCAGACCATGAGAAACAAAATTCTCAAAATATTGAACTCTTTGGCCTGAATGGCAAGTGCCATGCCTAGAGGAAACCAGGCACTGTTTATCACCTGGCCAATACCATCCCTACAGTGAAG
The DNA here is from genome assembly GCA_029206835.1 of Rana muscosa. Taxonomy (NCBI): domain Eukaryota; kingdom Metazoa; phylum Chordata; class Amphibia; order Anura; family Ranidae; genus Rana; species Rana muscosa. The sequence goes on along the minus strand of CM055122.1, from coordinate 159,693,066 downwards.
CATGGTGGTGGCAGCATTATTCTGTGGGAATGTTTTTCAGCAGCAGGAACTGGGAGACTAGTCAGGATCTAGGGAAAGATGAATGCAGCAAAGTACAGAGACATCCTTGATGAAAACCTGCTCCAGAGCCCTCTGGACCTCAGACTGAAGCAAGGTTTTTCTTCCAACAGGAAACCGACCCTAAACACACTGACAAGATAACAAAGGAGTGGCTACCGAACAACTATGTGAATATCCTTGAGTGGCCCAGCCAGAGCCCAGACTTGGACCCGATTGAACATCTCTTAAGAGATGAAAATGGCTGTGCACCGACGCTCCCAATCCACCCTGATGACGCTTGAGAGGTTCTGCAAAGAAGAAATGGGAGAAACTGACCAAAAATAGGTGTGCCAAGCTTGTAACATCATACTCAAAAAGACTTGAGGCTGTAATTGGTGCCAAAGGTGTTTGAACAAAGTATTGCGTAAAAACTGTGAATTCTTAAGCACATGGGATTATTTTATTTTTAATAAATTTGCAAAGATTTCAAACAAACCTTTTTCATGTTGTTATTAATGGGTGGTGTTTTTAGAATTTTGAGGAAAATAATGAATGTAATCCATTTTGGAATAGGGCTGTAACATAACAAAATGTAGAAAAAGTGAAGCGCTGTGAATACTTTCTTAATGCACAGCTGCCACAGAGGTCAGTAAGAGCTTCTTTTAGGCCTTGTTTACACCTGCTTTGCTATTTGCAGTGCAATCCACATTCACATCGTTCTTCAGTGAGTATTAAGGCCCATACACACGGTCGGACTTTTTGCAAACAAACTTCAAAATGAGCAAAATGATTTTTTTTTTTCAAAAAAATCCAACCGTGTGTACGCTCCATCGGACAAACTTTTTCGGTTTTCATCGGACAAAAGTTCGCTCTGCAAACGGACAAACTTTTCACAACAAAAGTCTGATGGTGCAAAGTCCTATCGCATGTACAGAAATCCATCGGACTTTTGTCCGAAGTACAAATACGCATGCCCAGAACCAATGTTAAAATCAACCAACAATAGCAGAAGTTGACCAAAGGGTGGTGATAAAGAGCAGAAAAACCACGTGATGTTGGGAAAGTTTTGAAAAAGTTTGCAGAAAAGTCCTGCCGTGTGTATGCTATGGGTGTTCCCGGTCAACTCCCTTCGGACAAAAATCCACGGAAAAGTTTGTTTGAAGTACCACCGTGTGCATGAGGCTTTAGACAAACAGCGAGGAGGTGGCATCCTTATGGCCTACTTTAACCCCCTAAATTCCAGACAACCATGCTGCAACTGAGAGCAATGTGCGCAGGTACAGGGCCATTGTAGCGCAGCACTATTAACTTGAATCCAAGGGATGTAATTCCTGCAGTGGTTGCAAAGCATTGGGGCCAAGGCATGTGTACATCCCCGGCCACTGGCTCTCTAGCAAAAGAAGGAGTAGTTGAGGGGCGGTAAAAAAGCACAGCTCAACTGCAGGATTTTATCATACCCCCAATCGCAAGTGTAAATGAGCCCTTAACATTTATTTACTGCTTTTTAAATGCACTTAACTATGAGAATTTAGCCTGGCCTGGCCACAGTTATACTTTAAACTAAGCAACTGCTATGCTTTTCATAGTAAAGCCTAACAACCAGTGAAACGATAGGCTTTGCTACCACTCTGAAATGTTTATGCATCCCACACAAAATGACATTGTTCACAGTATGTAAACCTGGAGTTTTACATTACTCCAACAAGAGCATAGAGCATATAATATTAATGGCAGTACACACATTTACTGAAAGGATGAAAGAAAAATTACTTAAGCGCCTTCTACTTGTGAACATGATTTTCTTTTCAGTCCATTTAAATTAGTTCTACAAATGTCAACTGAAGACTGTTACATGGATTCACAAAACTGTTAGGTAAAATCCCAATTACTGTGGAAGTAAAAACAGTATACCTTTTCCTTCTATTCACAAGAAGGCAGCAGCAAACACCGGTTACCAGAAAGACAAATAGGTGGTATTCTCCAAACAAATATGAACACAAGAACCTATGAATTCTAGAACTATGTCACAGGGGAAAAGTGCAGGGTAAGCTGACCCTAGAAAGTCACAGATGAAAAATTGGCAATTTATTCCTTTATGTTATCTGGTGCAGATTTATTAATAAATCTATACAAGCTTAAAGCAGGCGATGCATCAAAAAAAGAGAAAAAAAAGTTACCCACCTTACACCCCAACTCGCACAAGGTTTTAGATCTTCAGCTTTCACAGAATCTCATCAGAAGGCTGAGTGACGTCACCAGGACCTAAGTGAGGAAGCCATAAGTCAAAATGTAAGATAAGTATGTTGCATGTTAATTACCTGTAAATGCCCCCCTTCTGTAGACATCGAAAAAAGTCCTGAGACTGCTGCTGGGAGCCACCATCTTGGCTGTAGTGTCAGCAGCCCCAGCAAATTCAGAGCCGTCACTCAAGTGACATTCTATAGATTTCTCCTTCCCTCTTCCACTGGCTGCTACATACCATGTTAGATAGGCTGTTGAGAAGGGATTCTAGTCCAGGACTAAGACCCCTTTCACACTGGGGCGGTGCGGGCATTAGCGGTAAAGCGCTGCTAGTTTTAGCGGTGCTTCACCCCTGTTATAGCAGCGCTTTGGCACAGCTAGCAAGGTGCTTTTAATCCCCCAGAAGGGGTTAAAAAGGAGTTGAAAGCGCCCGTTTAGCGCTGCTTTCAAAGCAATTTGAAAGTGGCGTCCATTCATTTCAATGGGCAGGGGCGGTGGAGAAGCAGTGTATATAGAAGCGCCTCAGTGTGAAAGGGGTCTAAAGCTTCGTACACACGGTCGGACTTCAAACAAACTTTTCCGTGGATTTTTGTCCGAAGGGAGTTGGCCGGGAACACCCATAGCATACACACGGCAGGACTTTTCTGCAAACTTTCCCAACATCACGTGGTTTTTCTGCTCTATACCGCCACCCTTTGGTCAACTTCTGCTATTGTTGGTTGATTTTAACATTGGTTCTGGGCATGCGTGTTTGTACTTCGGACAAAAGTTCGATGGATTCCTGTACACACGATAGGACTTTGCACCGTAGGTCTTTTGTTGCCGAAAAGTTTGTGCGTTTGGAGAGAGAACTTTTGTCCGATGAAAATCGAAAAAGTTTGTCCATTGGAGCGTACACACGGTAGGATTTTTTTGAAAACTTGCTCATTTTGAAGTTTATTGTCAAAAAGTCCTACCGTGTGTATGGGGCTATACAGTAATTGGATGCTGCAAGAAGAGTAGAGGGCTATAATGTGCAAGAAGGGAGAAAGAATTGAATCTGCTGGTGCAGTCCGATTTTCTAGCAAGTTCAAAGCACATTACAATTGTAAAAAAAAAAATATATATATATGGAAAAGAAACACACTGTAAGTCCTCTTGCACGATACTGTTTGAGCATCTATTTTTTCAGCAGTTTTTTTTTTTTTTGGTATGTATTTGCAAGCATTTTCGCACGTATGCGCGTTAGCCGTAAATTACTGACCAAAAATGCAGATTTTTCTATATTTTTTTTTTTTAACTTGAGAATACAAGGCGCCTGTGTGCATAGGCACGTTACAATTAATGGGCTGTATTTTAGCTCAGTAAAAAAAATAAAAATGGTACTAAGCTTTTTCAAGCTTCAGTGTGCAAGAGGCCTAAGTAAGCATTTCCAAAAATTGATTTTACTGTGCTTTTACATGTCTCCAACATGGTAACAGCTGCCTAAATATTGTAAGCGTTAAATAAAAAACTTGTTGCAAATGGAATATGGGTGTCAAGAGCTCCTGAAAGCACTAAGCCAAGCCTAAAGCTGCAAAAAAATATGGGCAGATCTGGCACCGGACACAACAAGTGGGTGGCTGAGACTGCAATAGATTTCACTTTCCAAGATGTTGACCAAATCTGATCGCTCAAAGTAACGTGCCCTGTCTGCTTTTGACCCTTTATAGTAACATGCAGACTACCAACAGCTCCTGGATTAACCAGGGCCAAACATTTGAATTTAATATTTCAACTGCAGTGCCACCTGTGGTTAAAATTGAGTACTGCATCAAAAACATAATTATAAAGTGGCTCTGAGAACCACTGTATCTGAATTTTTCATTTCAGTCCCTAACCAATGCAAAACACCAGCACAAGAGTGTAGAGCAAGGTTTTTCAACCAGGGTTCCTCCAGGTTACCAGGGGTTCCTTGAGCAATTCCTGCTTCTCATAATTTCCCACTGGCACCATTGATCTTTTAGGCTATCTGTAAGGAGGTAATTCCCCCCAATGAACACAAGTGGAATCACAGACCCGATGTTCGTAAGCACCTCGCGATTGTTCTGAAGAGAGGCACAACAGTGGTCTGCCTATGTAAACAAGGCAAACCGCCGTTCTGTGAGAGGGGAACATATCTGTCTTCGCCCAGTCAAAGCACCCCCCCACACAGTTAGAAACACACTCCCAGGGAACACATTTAACCCTTTGATCGCCCCTGATGTTAACTCATTTCCTGCCAGTGTCATAAGTACAGTGACAGTGCATTTTTTTAGCACTGATCACTGTATTGGTGTCACTGGTCCCCAAAAAGTGTCAGTTTGTGTCAGATTCGTCCACCGCAATCCTGCTAAACAAAAAAAATTGCTGATCGCCACCATTACTAGTAAAAGCAATAAAGAAAAAAAAATTATAAATATATCCCATAGTTTGCAGACGCTATAACTTTTGCATAAACCAATCAATATACGCTTATTGGGATTTTTTTTTTACCAAAAACATGTAGCAGAATACATATTGGCCTACACTGATAAATAAATTAGTTTTTTTACATTTTTTTTATTGGGTTTGTCTTATAGCATTAAGTAAAAAAAAATATTTTTTTTTTTTTTCAAAATTGTCAGTCTTCTTTTGTTTATAGCGCAAAAACAAACAAACGCAGAGGTGATCAAATACCACCAAAAGAAATCTCTATTTATGTGAAATAAAGGACATCCATTTTATTTAGGTACAGCGACGCACGCCTGGGCAATTGTCAGTTAACCACTTCAATACCATGCACTTATACAGCTTCCTGCCCAAGCCAATTTTGAGCTTTCAGCGCTGTCGCAATTTGAATGACAATTGCGCGGTCATGCTACACTGTACCCAAACTAATTTTTTAGCATTTTGTTCCCACAAATAGAGCTTTCTTTCGGTGGTATTTGATCGCCTCTGCGATTTTTATTTTTTGCACAACAAATAGAAAGAAAGCGAAAATTTAGAAAAAAACGACGTTTTTCTTTGTTTCTGTTAATTTTTTTTGGAAATAAGTACCTTTTCTACTTCAATGACGGGCACTGATAAGGCGGCACTGACGGGCACTGATAAGGCGACACTGATGGGCACCGATGAGGTGGCACTGATGGGCACTGATAGGCGGCACTGGTATGCGGCACTGGTATGCGGCACTGATTGGCACTCATTGGCACTCATAGGCAGCACTGATTGGCACTCATAGGCGGCACTGATGGGCACTTATAGGCGGCACTGATAGGTGGCACGGACGGGTACTGATAGGTGGGCACAGATGGGCACTGACAGGTGGCGCTGATGGACACTAGTAGGTAGCACTGATGGACACTGATGTCCAGCAATGCCAGCCACCACACATTGTGGTGGTGCCATCATAGTGCCAGTCAGTGCCCATTTGTGGGCACTGATTGGCATATTTTTTTTTATTTTATTACATGTGGATGGCCATGGGGGCCATCCACATGCTTGGGGCTTCCTGGGGCATCCTGGGGGGCTTCCCTGGTGGTCTAGTGTGGGTATCCGAGGGGGGGCTGCGCTGATAAACGATCAGCGCGAACCCCCCCTGTCAGGAGAGCCGCCGATCGGCTCTCCTCTACTCGCGTCTGTCAGACGCGAGTGAGGAAGAGCCGATCAACGGCTCTTCCTGTTTACATTGTGATCAGCCGTGATTGGACACGGCTGATCACGTGGTAAAAAGCCTCCGACGGAGGCTTTTTACCGAGATCAGTGTAGCGGTGGGTCAGACTGACCCACCGCTCCACCGATCGCCGCGATGCGCGCCCCCCCGGGCGCGCGGCGGCTGTTATCCCGCAGGACATCATATGACGTCCAGTGTGGATAACAGAACCACTTCCCGGACGTCAATCTGCTATTGACTGGGCGGGAAGTGGTTAAAGTAACACAGTGCCATGTCGCAAAAAATAGGATTTTTGTACTCACCGTAAAATCCGTTTCTCTGGCATCCATGGACTGACACAGCGTGTCTTTACACCTTTACATGTGGGTTATGTCCCTGCTTGCAGGAGAAGACCTAGGCAGAATGTGAGATGTTACACATACATTCTAAACAGCCAGAGCTTGAACAGCCCCGCCCAGGGGGGCGGTCCCTCCGGACATAACCCTCCCACTGCAGCCAGCAGACCTCAGTTCGTAACAAAGCAGTACAAACTTAAAAAGAGGGTGGGTGCTGTGTCAGTCCATGGATGCCAGAGAAACGGATTTTACGGTGAGTACAAAAATCCTATTTTCTCTTGTCATCCATGGACTGACACAGCGTGTCTTTACACCTTTACACGTGGGATGTCCCAAAGCAGTGTCAAGAGGGGTGGGAGCAGTATAAATGGAAAACCAAAAACTTCACTCCAAACAAGGTAGAGCTCCTCAACGGAGGAGTTACAACTTCAAACAGCGGCCTGCAACACCTTGCGGCCGAAGGAAGCATCCGAAGATGCAGCCACATCAACCTTATAAAACTTATGCCGCGTACACACGATCATTTTTCCCGTCGGGAAAAATGAAATTTTTTCCTTTGGACGAGAAAAACGATCGTCAGTGGGCTTTTTGCCGGTTTTCCCAACGGGAAAAACGGCATTAATCACGATGAGAAAAATTAGAACATGTTCTAATTTTTCTCATCGTTTTTTCCAGCATTTTTTTCCGCGGCAGTTTTCCCATAGGGAAACACTGCCACGGAGCCCACACACGGTCGTTTTTCTCGACAAAGAAGAAAATGACGGGAAAAACGGTCGTGTGTGGGGGAACATGCCGTTCCCTCGTTTTTCATTTTTTTTCATGTCGTGATTCACGGCGGTGTTTTCACCGCCGTGAATCACGATCGTGTGTACGCGGCATTAGAAAAGGTATGAACAGACGACCAGGTCGCCGCCTTGCACACTTGTGCAACCGACGCTTGATGTCGGAAAGCCCAGGAAGCACCAATTGCCCTGGTGGAATGTGCCGTAACCGGAAAGGGAGGCGCCCGCCCCTTGAGAGCATAAGCTTGAATGACGGTTTGTCTGATCCACCTAGAAATGGTGGCAGACGAAACCGCTTGGCCCTGTTTTGGACCAGAGACAGCCACAAACAGTGAGTCAGACTTCCGAATAGAAGCAGTAGCAGACAGGTACACCCGCAAGGCTCGTACCACATCCAAAGTGTGAAGCGCAAACTCTCTGGGATGCGATGGGTGAGGACACAAGGACGGGAGGACAATGTCCTCATTTAAGTGGAAGGCCGAGACCACCTTTGGCAGAAAAGAAGGTCGCGGACGTAACACCGCCTTATCCTTATGGATGACCAAAAAGGACGACTTGCAGGACAAGGCCGTCAACTCAGACACTCGTCTAACGGAAGTAATGGCCACCAAGAAGGCCACCTTCTGAGACAAAAAGTCAGGAGGGGAATATCTCTAATATTTTCAAAGGGAGGTTCCTGGAGAACCGAGAGCACCAAATTCAGATCCCACGGGGGGAGAGGAGGCTTGACAGGGGGGAGCACATGGCGAACCCCCTGCACAAAGATGCTAACCAAGGGATGACCCGCCAGTGGTCGCTGAAAGAAGATGGCCAAGGCCGAAATCTGACCCTTAATGGTACTCAAAGCGAGCTTTTGGGTCACGCCACGCTGCAGAAAATGCAGGATTCTGGGAACGGAATACGTTCGTGGGCGCCAGTCTAGCTCTTCGCACATGGCGATGTAAGCTCTCCAAGTACGGTGATAGATCTTTCTGGAGGAAGACTTCCGTGCCCTTAACATGGTCGAAATGACCGAATCCGAGAGACCCCGGTCTCTCAGGACCTGGCTTTCAATAACCATACCATTAAAGCCAGAGACTGTAAAGCAGGATGAAATATAGGACCTTGAGACAGAAGGTCCCCCCGTATTGGTAACCGCCAGGGAACGTCCGCGACGAGACGTACCAGATCGGTATACCAGTGACGCCGAGGCCAATCCGGACCAATGAGGATCACCGGAATTCCCTCGGTCGCTACCCTGCACAGCAGGCGAGGGAGCAACTGCAGCGGAGGATAAACGTATATCGGGTGATACTGACCCCATGGGGCCACCAACGCATCCGCGGCATCCGCCCAGGGATCCCTGGATCTGGCCACAAACCTCGACACCTTGCGATTGAGTCGAGAGGCCATCAGGTCCACATCCGGCGTGCCCCACCGTCTGCAAAGGAGTTGAAAGACCTCCAGGTGCAAGGACCACTCTCCCTGGTCCAGCGTCTGGCGACTTAGATAGTCCACCTGCCAATTGTCTACGCCCGGAATGTAGACGGCCGACAGAGCCGGCACGCTTCTTTCGGCCCACCTCAGGATGCGGGCGACCTCGGAAGCCGCAGCTGAGCTCCGAGTCCCCCCTTGATGGTTGACATATGCCACCGCTGTGGCGTTGTCCGATTGGATCCTGATGGAGTGACCCTGTAATTTCTCCGAAAATGAGGAGAGGCACAGTTTGATTGCCCGTATCTCCAGCACATTGATCGGTAAGAGGGCTTCGTCCGGAGTCCAAAGCCCTTGGGCCGACAGGACTCCCCAGACTCCCCCCCAGCCCGTCAGGCTGGCGTCCGTCGTGATCACCGTCCATTGGATGGGGAGGAACGACTTCCCGGACCGAAGAGCCGGGGACCTCAACCACCACGTCAGGGATGCCCTGACCAGGTGACTCACCTGGATCTGAAGATCCAAGGACAACGGGGATTTGTCCCAAGTGGACAAGATCTCTTTCTGTAAAGCCCTGGTGTGCGCTTGGGCATAAGGAACGGCCTCGAAGGAGGCCACCATGAGTCCCAGGACTCTCATGCAAAAGCGGATTGACGACCATTTTCGGGACGTCAGCACCCGTACTGCCGACTGAAGTGTCAGTAATTTGTCTGGAGGTAGGAAGACTTTTGCCTCCAAGGAGTCCAGAATCAGACCTAGATACTCCAGACGCTGAGTCGGGACCAGAACCGACTTCTGAACGTTCAGGAGCCACCCGAAGTCCCTGAGGGTCTGACTGACGATAGTCACATTTTCTTCCAATTCTGAGCCACTGTCTGCTCTTAGAAGAAGATCGTCCAGATAGCCCACGATAGCAATGCCTCGTTGTCTCAGCAAAGCTAGGACCGGAGCAAGCCCCTTGGTGAACACCCTTGGTGCCGAGGCTAGGCCGAAGGGAAGAGCCACAAATTGATAGTGGACTTCGCCGACCGCAAAGCGCAGAAACTTCTGGTGGCTTGTGCAGATCGGAACATGCAAATAGGCGTCCCTGATATCCAAGGACGCTAGAAAATCCCCTTGGTGGAGTGTAGCGATCACCGTGCGAATGGATTCCATGCGGAATTTTTTCACCTTCACGAAGGCATTCAGGGCCTTGATCCAGGATTGGCCGAACCCCGTCCTTTTTTGGAACAACAAACAGATTCGAGTAGAACCCCTGAAACCTCTCCTGGGACGGAACCGGCACAATCACTCCGGACCCGATCAAATCCTGTACAGCCCCCAAGAGGGCTGCCCGACGGGCAGGAAGGAGAGGGAGATTTGAGGGAAAGAATCTGTCTGGGGGCCAGGAGCGGAACTCTATTCTGTATCCTGAGGTGACCACCTCGCACACCCACCGGTCGTAGATCCGGGAGGTCCACCGATCCGTGAACCTGCGAAGTCGTCCCCCCACCCCAGAGACGGGCGGGGGCAAGACTTCACGCGGAGGTGGGCTTGGGAGCCGGCTTGTTCGGCTTACGCACCCAGGGGCGCTTGTGCCCACCAGCCGCACTGTTGTCAGTCTGGGATGGCTTACCCGTGGACTCTGACGGACGAAAAAAAAAACTTTTTTGCTGGAAAGGAAGGACCCGGTTTACGTCGAGCCTCCTTACCCTTGATAGTTTGAGGAAGGAGAGTGTTTTTACCTCCCGTGACATCCTTGATGATGTCATCCAGAGCAGCACCAAAAAGTCTACCACCCTTAAAAGGTAGATCCGTCAGGAGCTTCTTAGAGGCTAGGTCCGCAGACCAGCATTTTAACCAGATAAGACGACGCAATACCACCGCCGAGACAGAGGCCCTGGATATTAAGGGGGCCGCGTCCAACGTGGCGTCGCACACAAATATCAGACCCTGCACCATCTGGTGGGCCAGAGCAATAGTGTCTGGAGGAAGGTTATGCTCCTGCACAGTTTGGTGCAAAAAAATTTTGCCCATTCCGTGAGTGTCTGAGACACAAGGGTCGCCGCTACTACGGGCCGTAGGGCGGATCCCAACAAGGTGAACATGGCTCTACTCACCACTTCTGACCTCCTGTCAGTGGGGTCCTTAAACGCAGGAGTCCCCTCCATCGGGAGAGTGGTGGCCTTATTTAAACGGGCGACTGGAGGGTCGACCACCGGGGGAGAAGCCCACTTTTTAAGCAGGGCGTCTTCAAAGGGGTATCTAATAGACAAACGCCGCGGGACCATGAAAGTCTTCTGCGGCTTTTCCCAGACCTGGTCAATGAGCTGGTCAAAGAAAGGTACTTATGGAAAAACCTTTTTAGAAGGCTTGGTCTTAAAAGAACCAAAGGAGACTGCCTCCGCCTGAGGTTCTGCAGCCGCAGCATTCAGCTTGAGAGTGTCCCTCACAGCATCAATGAGTTCACTAACAAGCGCCCTGTCATTTACTGACTCAGAACTGGAGTCTTCCTCACAAGGAATGTCCTGTTCAAAACCATCTAAATATTCAGAGTTAGGGTCCTGAGCAGCAGCAGCTAGGCCCATATCTGAATCAGAGCACTCCCCTTGTGGAGATAAAGTGGGCGCTTTTTTTTTTTGCTCCCTTGTGCTCACACACAGCTTCCATCCTGGTCAAAAATGATTCCAGGACTGCCGACAACTGGTCCATAGGGACTGCAGGTGCTGGAGCACTGGCTGCTGCCTCTGGCATGTTAGGGGAAGCTGGTGAGTCTGACTCCATAATGTCCCCCTCTGAGACCACCCACAGGCTGTGCTGACTGAAGTAGGGGGAATGCCCAGGGGACCCACCAACCTGACCAGGACCGCTCGGTTCCGCTGCCCTGTCTCTCCGTGCCGCGCTGCTCAGCGTGAGTGAGCTGAGAGGAGAGAGACTGTGAGGAGATTCGCGCCGTTCCTGAGCGGCGCTAGAGGCCAAACTAGTGCTAGAAAAAAGTGCGGCTACAAGAAAATGGCCGCCGCAATGTGCTCTGGCGGACCACGGCAAGATGGCCGCCAATGTAAAAAACATGCACAGTCACCAAACATGGCGCCGAACGGCGCCCAGGCCCCTCACTCTCAAATAAACAGCCCCAGCGAAATGCAGAGCAGCATGAGCCCCCCCCCTAGGACAGTATGGCCCCCAGGCACCCCACACAGTACAGCGCCAGCGAAGTGCACAGAGAGTGACATTAAAAAACACAGGGGGAGACAGGGAAATCCCCCACACAAGAAACACACAGCATGTACTCACCTGCAGCCAGGAGAGACTACTTACCCGTCCCCTGAGGGACCCACTGGTGTGTTTCTGACAGAACTATCCCAGTGCGGTACTGAGTAGCTGTCGGCCCGGTCCACCGCGAAAGATACAGCCGGACTGTTCAATCTTGAGAGGACCGCGGAGCTGGAAGCCCACCGGCCACCCCTGGAGTCGTGGGGCATGTCGTGAACTGAGTCTCACGCACACAAGGCGAGGATCAGCACGCTCGATGGTCAGACAGGGAAGACTACGAGGATATCTTGTACCCAACCTGTTGCCCAGCCGACAGTTGATAGAAGATCTCAAAAAATAAAATAAGAAAAAAATTCCAAAAGGAATAAAAATAGGTCAGGAGACTGGCTCCTGAGAGAGCCATGTCTTCTCCTTCTGCTAGGCAGAAAAAAACTGAGGTCTGCTGGCTGCAGTGGGAGGGTTATGTCCGGAGGGACCGCCCCCTGGGCGGGGCTGTTCAAGCTCTGGCTGTTTAGAATGTATGTGTAACATCTCACATTCTGCCTAGGTCTTCTCCTGCAAGCAGGGACATAACCCACGTGTAAAGGTGTAAAGACACGCTGTGTCAGTCCATGGATGACAAGAGAAAATGGCCTGGTCATTGGCCAAGGGGGTAAACCTTCCAAGGCTGAAGTGGTTAAAGAGGAGATCCAGTCTCTTAAGTTAAAATTAAAAGTCAGCTGCTCCAAAAACTGCAACTGCTGACATTTAATAAGCAGCCACTCACCTGTCCCAGGATCCAGCACTGTGCTTACCCCAGTCGTTTTCTCTCTGTGTCCTCTCTCGCCGGTGCTGGAATCTTTACTATGGCCAGCTGTGACAGCTTGCGGCTTCACAGCTGGGTGCCCAGTGCACATGTGCGAGCGATGCTGTGCTCTGTGAATGGTCCAGCAGTCTTCTGTCATGTGTCCCAAAAGACTTCGGGAGGGAGGGGGAAGGAGAACTTCCGCTTCCGATCGCCTAGGACATGGGTGCTCAACCTGTGGCCCCCCAGCTGTTGCAGAACTACAAGTCCCATGAGGCATTGCAAGGCTGACAGGCACAAGCAAGACTCCCAAAGGCAGAGGCATGATGGGACTTGTAGTTCTACAACAGCTGGAGGGCCACAGGTTGAGCACCCATGGCCTAGGCAGTGAATAGGGATTTAACCTCAAGGTTCCTTATTTTACAGGAAACCTGTAAAATAACCTTCAGACTGAGAGAGTTCCAAATCATGTTTATTTGTTACGCAATTACATTACATAATTACGGAGAGCACACATACATAAGGCCGTCAGAGTATGCTCTGAATTTAATACAGCTCGATATCCCCTTTATAGGGCGTGTTATCAGCAAGTCTCCCAAGCCCAGCTGCAGAGTGAAAGTACCATGCTCATCTGCGCTCTTTGGTATGTTTTCACAAACACGTTTTCTTGAGATAAGTACATGGCAGCATGGTATTCTCAAACAAATTCACAATCACCATTTTAGTTTCTATCTTGTTTAACCACACTTTATAAAATGTTCATAACTAGCATTATTATTATTATTATTAATATGTGTTTTACATACAACGCTGACCATAGAGTGGAAGTGGGAGCGGGTACCTGTCAAAATTGGGTACCTACTCCCCCTCGTTCTTAACCACTTAAGGACCGCCTCACGCCGATATACGTCAGCAGAATGGCACGGCTGGGCACATCCACGTACAGGTACGTTGCCCTTCGCGACCCGGTCCTGAGCTCCGTGACCGCGCCCATGGTACCCGCGGACCCGATCGCCGCCGGTGTCCCGCGATCGGGTCACAGAGCTGAAGAATGGGGAGAGGTAAGTGTAAACAAACTTTTCCCCGTGCTTCCTAGTGAGCCTGTCACTGATCGTCAGTTCACTGTCATGGGGAACGACGATCAGTGACGTCACACGCCAAGCCACGCCCCCCTACAGTAAGAAACACATATTAGGTCACACTTAACCCTTTCAGCGCCCCTCTACAGGTTAACCCCTTCACTGACAGTGTCATTTTCACAGTAATCAGTGCATTTTTATAGCACTGATCGCTGTAAAAATGACAATGGTCCCATAATAGTGTCAAAAGTGTCCGATGTGTCCGCCATAATTTCGCAGTCACGATAAAAATCGCTGATCGCCGCCATTACTAGTAAAAAAAAAAAAAAAATATTAATAAAAATGCCATAAAACTATCCCCTATTTTGTAGACGCTATAACTTTTGCGCAAACCAATCAAACGCTTATTGCGTTTTTTTTTTACTAAAAATATGTAGAAGAATACGTATCGGCCTAAACTGAGGAAAAAATATGTTTTTTATATATATTTTTGGGGGATATTTATTATAGCAAAAAGTAAAAAATATAGAATTTTTTTCAAAATTGTTGCTCTATTTTCGTTTATAGCGCAAAAATTCAAAACCGCAGAGGTGATCAAATACCACCAAAAGAAAGCTCTATTTGTGGGGAAAAAAAGGACGCCAACCTTGTTTGGCACGACCGCGCAATTGTCAGTTAAAGCGACGCAGTGCCGAATCGCAAAAAGGGGCCTGGTCCTTTAGCTGCAAAATGGTCTGGGGCTGAAGTAGTTAAAAGCTCCATTTCCCCAAACAGGAGCGGGGGACGAGGCCTTGAAGTGGAACTTTCCCTTTTTTGCTTCGTTTTTGGACAGAACAAGGAAGGGTTACCGTATATACTCGAGTATAAGCCGAGTTTTTCAGCACATTTTTTTGTGCTGAAAATGCCCCCTCGGCTTATACTCGAGTCACCTTTTTGCGCCTGATCTCCTGGACTTTGCGGACCCGGTATCAGCCCACCGTAGGTCCCCTGGACCCCAAACCTGGCACACATGTAGCCTCACTCTTCCTCTACAAGTGTGCAAAGTTTGTTGTCCAGGGGACCTACGGCCAGGGAGCACCAATTTTTGAAAGCCGGGCACCTTTTCCATAGACTCCAATGTTAAACGGTAATTTCTCTGGTGACTTTGGGGACCCGGTACCAGCCGGTGGTAGGTCCTCTGGACTCCCATGTTAATTGCCAGTCTAGGCATGGGCACAGTGAGGCATGGGCACAGTGAGGCATGGACACAGTGAGGCATGAAGATTGACACCCTAGGCTTATACTCGAGTCAATACGTTTTCCCAGTTTTTTGTGGTAAAATTAGGTGCCTCAGTTTATATTCGGGTCGGCTTATACTCGAGTATATACGGAATTTATCTGAGTCTCTATTAGAAAGATTTGTCCTCCATTCCTATCCTTCTGATGTTTTACCACAAAGGAACACTCTAACAGCAATGCGGAAAGAAATAAGAATAATATAGAAATACAAATGCTTTTTTCAGTAGCGTAGGGGAGGGCTAGAACCCCGGTCAGGTTTTTATTTTTGTCTATGTTCCTCTTACAGCTTTCCTTTAATTTCCTGTCTAGCAAAACCATGGTCAGCAGGACAGAAGGTTAGGGTAAGCCCTGGATAGCAGTAAAAATAGACAGGGTTTCTAATCCTTCCCCACGCTATCCAAATCTTACACTTTGCATTATACAGACTTCTGATGAAAGAAGTCTTGTAGACAAAATACTGTTGCATGAAAGGGAGCAACAATGTATTTTGGGGGAGATCAGAAAATTATAGCTGACCTATATTGCAAAAGAGAGGAAATTTTAATAGTAATATACCACATATGGCACCTTTATTATGTCTATGCATCAATGAACGTGGAGTTTACCTTTAAAAATAAAATATATCTTCAAAACAAGGAAATTGCTTTAAATGACATCCACGGTGAGCATCTTCAAAGGAACAACGTAGAGTAACTAGGCAGAGTACTTAAAGGAGTACATTAAACGAACTGTTATTATGCCTGCAGGGTATAAACTTTAACCAAATGTCTAGCGTAGACCTGTCACACTTTTCTTATAGAAAGTTTAATTTTCTTCTAATAAAACTTGTAACATTCTTGTCTCGGGAAATAGCATAATCGGTTGTGCCACCTGATCTTACAAGCAGGAATTGAACTTAACAGCAGCCTAAGGCTACTGAAATTTCATAGTTGGCAGCCCTTGAGTCTTCCTGCCAAAGGAAGCATTTGTGTTAAATTCTTTGTTAACTAAAGCAGTGTGTTTGGCACTCAAACCTTGTTATCCATAACAGGATATACAGCAGGACTGCAAAAAAAAAAAAGAAGAAAAATCAATGCAAATTGTGTGATGCCATTTTTTTGTCATTTATCAGATGCTTAACCCTTTCATCAGCCTCATTATACTGTTAACATGCAACATTTATTACACAACAACAAATTTAGTATACTGTTTTTAAATATGAGATACAAACTTTGGGGGTTATTTACCAAAACTGCATGGTGCAAAATCTGGTGCCGCTCTGTATAGAAACCAATGAGCTTCCAGGTTTTATTGTCAAAGCTTAAAGTGTTACTAAACCCACAACAGTAAAAATAGTCTGCATATGCAGAATAGCATGCTTGTTATACTCACTGTGGAACTTTAAGGGTTAATCCTCTGCATTGTGTAAAAAGGCGCTTTTATCCTGTATGTATAGATCCTCCCCTCCTGCACTGACTATCTGGGGAAGGCCAGCTAACACGGGCAGGGTAGCCAACCTGCACATACTCAGTTGTGTCTTTTATGCTGGAGAGAACATTTCCTTGTTCTCAGAGCTAGCTAGGTCACATGATATTGACACAACACATGTGGACGTGTATACAGGCTATAGTGGAAATCTCCTCCTGCCTGAACACAAAGCTCTGGAAAAACTCTGCAGGTTATCATGTGACCATGGTATACAGATCAGCCAAAGAGGTATATAGTGGCAGTATTTTAATGTAAAAAGATTTATAAGCTGTGGGCACTGTAGGTGGGCAGATGAACTATTTTCATATTACTGGGTTTAGTAACACTCTGAACAAGCTGACTTTAAAAGTGGATAGGCTCCAATGCACAGCTGCACCAGATTCTGAGTGCCCCAGTTTTAGTAAATCTCCTCCTATGTATCCTTTGTTTTAAGTTGAGTTCCTACCAGTATTTAGTGTCCATATTCCCATCCCACACATTCCTGGAATGAGCCCTCACAGGTACCGGGTGCTGCAGCAACCACAAGCTGGAAACTGGAGCATGTACGACACTGTGTACATATTTGCCAGCACACCATGTGATCTTTCTTCAGTAAAAGAACAGTTTGGACTTATCTGAAGATCCGTGGTGTGCTGGTGAATATTTGCACAGGGCCTGCCAATATTTAGCTCCGGCACCTGGTGTAAATGACTTTAAGCGGACCTTTGTCCTTTTTTTTTTGCTTTCAATCTAATTGCTCCTTCTCCCTTCCTTTTTAACAAATGCAGATATATTTTTTGGGATGGGAAAGGGGGGAGAAACCTCAAAGTGTTAATAAACCCAGGACCCTGCATTCACTATATCTGGTCTCCCACAGTACACAGAACATGATAATGCAATTATTTTAGTAAATATAAACTGATAAATACCTTTTCTCATGAGCAGTATATAGCAGTCGTGTGACTTCTATCAGTGTCTGGTTAAAGCTTGCAGGAGGAAATTTCATTCTACTCCGATTGTCCTATGAGGCTGCATGACCCCCGACTCTCTGTCTGGACAGAGCTGACCAGCCATGTGTCAATCACATGCACCTTCTTCATAAAAAAAAAAAAAAAAAACTCTCTAGCACTACACTGAGCATGTGCAGAGTTCACCCAAGGCTCTGTACTATGAGCTGATAGATTGGGGACTGTGAAAGAAGGGGAGGATCAGAGAAGACAGGATCAAACAGTCTTTCTACGCAAGGCAGAGAATTAAACCCTTAGGTTCCACAGTGAGTATAACAAGCATGCTTTACTACATATACAGACTGGTTTTACTCTTGTGGGTTTAATAACACTTTATCAATGTACTGCATACTTTTGGATATTACAGCCAAATTATCCCTTTATCACAGCACAATTGTGGATACTTATTACCCATGGATGGGGCTACTACTGCACCTTTTACTCTACTCCATTGATTGACTTTAATGCTGGTCTACCACAGGGCTACCCTATGACCTCAATCTTCCAATCCTATCATTTGTTTTGTTTTCTCCTTATTACTTCCATTACTGGATTACCAAGGAAAGTTATCTACTTTTCCAATACCCACATTTTGTGGATTTACACATCACTTACGTTCACAATTCATGGAGTTGTGAGGGTGATTAGATTTTCTTATGTGTAGTTTGTTCAATGTGGTACCATTGTATATGTTGCATTTTCCTTTTTTGACATCAATAAATACTGTTTTAATTGATCCAGCGAGTTATAATAACCTTTTCTCACAGTAGGAATGATTGAGCTAAATTACTGTTTTTTATTTCAGCTTTTGCAGCTCTTCTGTGGTTCCTCTCGCCAACTGCTACAACCTGTAGTTATGTATGAGCCAGCAGAAGGAACCACAGCAGCCAGAGGGGCAGCAAGCATCCTACACACCCAAAAGTATAGAATGCTTGTAGCTGCTTGAGATTGGAGATATGGTCTCTTTTTCAATACACAGGCCACCAGAAAGAAAAGTATATCAACGCTTTTTTTTTTTTTTTTTAAAGGTACCCTACTGGCTAAAAGAGACTCTGTGAATGGGTTCACTTTAATTATTAGAAATGTTTTTTTTTTTAGGTCTCCTTCACACCTAACTGGTCCATTGTTGTACAATGTGGTGCACCACAGTGCAGGTCTGGCAACACCTAATGTTCTTGTGCAGTGTAGTGCCCTTCTAAATGAACGATACTGCAATGCACCAGGAGTCGTGCGTTATATTGCGTGCGATAAAGCACAATACCAAAAAAGCAGAGGTGTGAAGCCAGCCCTAATATATTTCTGCCTTTGTCTAGGTTTGATTAGCAGGCCTAATTAATACTTAATCATTAATAAACAACGATAATAAAAAAAAAGTATGTAACACAAGCATGCACTGTTTGCCCAAGCAAACAAAGAGAGAGTATTTACTTAACATATTTAAATTATATTCTAACAAAAACCTAACATGATCCCTTGGTGTATTTAAGGATTACAAACATGAACTCGTTTAGTAGGGTTTTGGGTTAAACAGAGCAGTTACTATAACATAGCATAACAAATACTGGCACCTTCTTATAAATTACTGATTAAGTGAAAGTAATATCTTGACGTGAGAGGAAAAGCTGTAGGTAAACTCAGTGGGGATCCCTCATTTTAGAGTATAGACAACACTATTATTAATGAGATTGTTCTCAGCGTATGATAGACACAGCTCTTCAAATTAACATGAAAACAGACAAACGCCGTTTGCTTTTTTTTTCTCTTAGAAAAGAGAAAGGAAAATCCTGAGCATCATCGTATCAAAAATACTTTTTTTAAAACTGTGAAATCATTATCTATCAAGGATAACTATACAGGCACCATCGCAAAATAATGAGAATATAATGGTTGCTGCTTAATTTTATTTTACCTTGTTAAAGATGAAAAAAAAATTACTTTTTTTTTTTTTAACTTTCCATATACAATTGAATATTTGAAATTGAAAAAAAATATATATTTATTAGTTTTTTTCCATATATATACAATCTTTGTTTTACAAATACACACCCGTGACACTGATGTCACTGAGAATTATTATTTATTTATTTATTTATTTAAACCTAGACAGCAGGGGCTGTTTGCCTTCAGGCTCTCTTAGGAAGTGAAATACAGCCTTCTGAAGGAAGGGGGATAGGGCAGGCCATAGATGATAAAGTTTTCTTTCTAGCAAGCATGGGTTGCAAGAAAAATGCCTGATTCCCAGATCAACACAGTCAGTGTTAATGGGGGGATCCCTTCCGTGGAGCCATTGTGATCTCCTGGTGGAGGGGGGGAGGGGCCTGGGAAACCGTCCCTGCCAAAAGAACTGAATAGCTCCCCATCAACACTGTGTTGATGGGGTAATTCTTCCCATGGAACTATTGTACTTTCCCAGCAGGGGGATGGCAGAATACCAAGATTGTTGCTAGCGGCTATTGCATCCTAAATATCCAACACGCTGGTTGTGGTTCAACTTGGGTATATTCCGCCTCCCCATACATGGTTTGAATTTGAGCCGCTCCCTGCTGAACCAGCCAAGATTCGAACCATCTATGGCTGACTTAAAGTGTTACTAAACCCACAACAGTAAAATCAGTCTGTATATGTAGTAAAGCATGCTTGTTATACTCACTGCGGAACCTAAGATGTTAATCCTCCACATTGTGTAAAAAGGCAGTTTGGTCCTGTCTTCTCTGATCCTCCTCCCTCTTCTACTGTCCCCTAACCATCTCTTGATAAGCCTTTGGCGTCACTCTGCATATGCTCAGTTTGGTGTGTATTGTTAGAGAGTTTTTTATTTTTTCTTTGGAGGGTGCATGTGATCAGCACAGGACCAATCAGCACTGACTAGACAGAGGGCCAGGGGTCCTGCAGTTTCATAGGACAGTCAGAGTAGAATGAAAACTCCTCCTACAAGCTTTAACCAGACACTGATAGAAGTCATAAGACTGTTGATGATGAAAAGGTATTTAGCAGTTTATATTTACTAAAATAATTACATTTCAATGTTTAGTAACATTTTAAGTCACTCTTCAGATCATTCAGTGTGAATAGATTTATTGAGATTAGATTAGATTCATGTGCTAGTGATTTCTGAATACAAATGTTTTCTCACAGAAGAGCCTTTAAAACACTGAAAGGAGTTTAGCATTCTGCTGGCTGGGTAAGAGAATACCATACATTTATACACAAAATCCTATATTTAACGGAGTACAAAAAATATTTTACAATATTTTTTAAACTTGACCATAAAAGTAAAAGCAGACAGTGTACAAAAACAACGCACACTTCCTTTAGTGCTAGTTCACACCAGACAGTTCCGTGCGCTTTTTTTCTGCACAAAATGCATGCACAGTGTTTTCCATGTATACCAATGGCTCTAGTTCACACCATGCAGCCAGTTTCCGGACAGTTTCTGCACCGGAAACTGACTGCATGGTCTGAACTAGAGCCATTGGAATACATGGAAAACACTGTGCATGCATTTTTAGTGCAGAAAAAAAAGCGCACGGAACTGCATCTGGTGTGAACTGGCCCTTAAAGAGCACCTGATATGAGGAAGAGGGACATCTTCAATGAATTGCAAAGTTTTTGCCCGTAACAGCTCTTGATAAGCAGTCCAACACCCAACTGGGGGAACAGGCCTGTCAGGCTGACATTGCTACTGCGATTGTGAGCAAAGATTCATGTAAGAAATCTTGCATAGATGGACAAAAAAAGATTTGCTTAAAAAAAACAACTACCGTATTTATCGGCGTATAACACGCACCGGCGTATAACACGCACCCCAAGTTTAGGAGGGAATTTTAGGGAAAAAAACTTTTAGGAGGGAAGTTTAAGGAAAAAAAAACTTACATTTAAATGCAGCCTTACCAGTGTCCGTTGCAGCCTTGTCAGTGCAGCCTTGCCAGCAGTGTCCAGTGCAGCCTTTGCCCAGTGTCCAGTGCAGCCTTTGCCCAATGTCCAGTGCAGCCTTTGCCCAGTGCAGCTTTACCAAGTGTCCAGTGCAGCCTTTGCCCAGTGCAGCCTTTGCCCAGTGTAGCTTTGCCCAGTGTCCAGTGCAGCTTTACCCAGTGTCCAGTGCAGCCTTTGCCCAGTGCAGCCTTTGCCCAGTGTAGCTTTGCCCAGTGCCCAGTGCAGCTTTACCCAGTGTCCAGTGCAGCCTTTGCCCAGTGCAGCCTTTGCCCAGTGCAGCCTTTGCCCAGTGTCCAGTGCAGCCTTTGCCCAGTGTCCAGTGCAGCCTTTGCTAAGTGCAGCCTTTGCCCAGTGTCCAGGGCAGCCTTGCCCCAGTTTTCAAAATTGCCGAGAACGCAGGGACTGGGCGGAGCCGAGATACACATAGCCGAGTGTACTCGGCTATACTCGGCTTTTCTCGGCTTCTCTCACAGTCACGCCGAGTCCCGCCCTATGATGGACATATCACAGGTCCAATTGCAGGACTGGGCGTGACTGTGAGCAGAGCCGAGAAAAGCCGAGTATAGCCGAGTACACTCGGCTATGTGTATCTCGGCGGCGATCGATGCGCTCCGCTCAGTCAGCGGAGATCGCCGGGATCAGTGGGTATCGGCGTATAACACGCACCCACGATTTTCCCCTGATTTTAAGGGGAAAAAAGTGCGTGTTATACGCCGATAAATACGGTATATACAGTGAGGCATGATGCCACAATGCTTAAAAAAGAAAAAAGAAAAAAAAGATTTTGGGTTAACAAACTTTGTAGTGAGAAATCTCTTTAAAGTGGAAAATTCTCTTAGAGAATTGTCACAGAACAGGCTTTTTTTTTCCATAAAAAAAAATCAGCATGGAGTAGTTGTACACTTTGAAAGTAATTTTCTTACACTGGGAAGGTATTATGCTTGAAATAAAAGAACAGCTTATTCAGTAAATAAAATAATGAATGTTCTCCTAATTTTCAAGTGTCATTTTATCTATAAAGGAAGGTTTTGTGTATTGTGGCTGTGGTTTGTAACACTTCCTTACTTGAAGATGCTGCTGGTGAAGAAACACTTTGTGATGATCCAGAAGCAGCAGAGTGTTTCTTGAATGAGAAAAAAAGCTACTTGCACTTTCATTCTGATACTCATCATTTTATTCCATAAAAGTATTTATTAATGTCTTTAGGGCACCTCTGTGGCATGCAAGGATGTGTTCTGTCATTCTTGTAGCATTTGGAAAATAATATTTCTTCTCTCAATATTTGTAAATTGCAAAAATTGCACTGTGGAAATGTTTCCAAACTCTTACGGAGAGGCGGAAAAGAAAAAATTATAATAATTACTGACCAGACTATAGGTAAACATTATGCTGTGATGGTGGAGAACATTAATAGGAATCATTTAAAGGTTAGAAAAGCTAAACTATACCAGCCCTTCAATAACCGGCTTCAAATATGGACAGACACACGAAAAACTCATGCTCTATACGGACGATACCATGTTGTTGCTGGGGGACACGTCGGGATCCCTGGGTGAGGCCATGGCAGTAGTTCAAAACTTCGGGTCATTCTCGGGCCTGGTAATTAACTGGAACAAATCCACAATTATGATGTTGGACTCTACAGCCTCACATTACAGAATATCCCGGTATCCACAAAATTTAAATATCTAGGTGTCTGGGTCATGCCACAACCCTTAACCTCTCCCCATTATTAGGCCGGATTAGGGACAAATCTAAAATATGGTCAAAATTAAAAATGTCACTGGTGGGCAGAGTGAACCTCACAAAGATGATTTTTTTTTTTTTTTTTTCACAAGAAATCACCAAGATGATTTTAATGCCACAACTATTGTATATCCTTCATAACACCCCTATGGTGGTTCCGCTGAAAATATTTAGAATCATCAATTCCCTATTTAGGGCTTTCCTCTGGCTTAGCAAACCCCCTAGAATTAAATTGGAGCAGCTGCAGAAACCTAAGGAAGCAGGGGGGCTGGCCCTCCCTAATCCATGGCTATACTATTTGGCCGACCAATTACAACTAATCACCCGAACTATATCCAGTGGGACGGACGCAGGGGGAGGGGGTAAGGACCTGATAGTTGCCCTATTGCAGCATACTTCTGGCGCAAGCAGTGTGGTCATGGGCCTTGAAGCCTTACAATTTGCCTAGTCGAACAAGCTCTTCCCCACCTATGCTTTGATTCAAAAAATTTGGAATAAAACTTGTCAATTGCAAGATATCAATGGCTTTACAGGGCATAGCCCAATCTGGAACAATCAGTATTATGGGGAGCTGCTTCTTTTGACTTGTGCGGAGCGCTGGAGGAGGTATGGAGTCACTCACTTGGTCCACATTTTTTCTAACGGCAGTTTGCTCTCCTTTGTGGAGCTACAGGAAAAATTTGGACTGCCTCAGTCGATGTACTTCTATTATTTGCAGTTACGCCATGCTGTTAGGGCTCAGGCAGGAAACAATCCATGGATTCAATCCCCTGCCCCGATCTTTCACTACATGACAGAGGTGTCCTGCTTCAAGGGATTCATATCTAGATCGTATGCCATGCTACTCTCTTAATTTTTAACGGGCTTTCCCACGAAGGTGATAGTCACTTGGGAAAGGGATGTGGGTGTATTTGAGGAGGACCAATGGGAGGAGGCATTGCAGGCAATGCAAGGGTGCTCACTCAACACTGCACAATGCCTGTCACAATCATACATTGTAATGAGGGTACACCTTACACCTGCTAGATTGCATAAAATGGGCCTAGGAGATGATAAATGCCCCAGGTGTGCCAGAGACCACAGGGACTTCATCCACTTGCTGTGGCGGTGCCCCAAACTGCACCTCTATTGGAGGGGGGTTCTTCAAACCATAAATTATGTATTCATGGTCTAGGTCCCACAGGACCCTAAAGTCTGTATTCTAGGTATTATGGAAGATTGACCACTTGAAGATAACCCGAAAAAAGCCATAGATAAAGCCCTTTTCCAGGCCCGTAAACTTATCCTCCACCATTGGAAGGCAACTGAACCTCCTAAGTTACGGGAATGGATAGCACAGGTGGGATCCACATTACGCTTGGAAAAGTATATATTGCAACACAGAGACTGCCAGGGAAAATTTGACCTGTTATGGGCTCCTTGGTTGAACACCCCAGGATTATCCCCGCTTGAATTGGTAATGAACAGGTTGCTTCTCTAAGATGTGTGCTAGTGGGTCACGGGTGAAAGGTATAAATGTATAAAGACTAGGTGAACACTATTGAGACCTGGATGCTCATATACCTACTGTATGTCGGTTTATGGAATGTGAGAGACGTTTATTTTTTTTTATTCCAATGTTCAATGGAATGACTATTTTCTTTGCACATGTATGTAACCTTTTTTATTATATGTGTCAATAAACATCCTTTTTGAGAAAAAAAAAAAAGCTAAACTAATTTGTCAGACAAATTTACCCTCTTACCTGTCAATTAAGGCCTGAAAGGTCAGAAACTATCATCTACTACTATATCCCAACAATCACCCAACGGTAGATGGTACACGATGGAGCCCACAAACAAACTAAACTGGAGCCTTACCCCTGCAGTGCCTCCAAGTGGCAGAAATGCATATTTCTCTTGTTTGAGAAATGCATTGAGAAGTACAGTGTTACTTGAACTGTATTCCAGAATTTGCTTGTCTTAAACTGAAAAAACGAATTTAAGACTTTACATAAAGTTTCAGAAATATTTCATTAAGGTCTCCATATTATATAGTTTGAATACCATGCCATAGATATATTACTTATTGTATAATAACATAATCAACACTTTTTTCCAATTTCCCCCCCCCAAAAAAAAACCAAAAACAATTTTTCCCCAATTTTTCCAGTTTTTTTTAACCCCATTACATCTCTGGTCAAGGGTCACCAGGACAAAATAGTGTGACTCTACCTAGAAGGGATACTTCTACGGGTTATAATCCTTCCCCATTCTAAAACATATAAAAAGGCTATATTTTTACTTTAAGCCAGGATGCTGTATAAAAATGTTGAGTGCATAAAGATTGGAAACTATAAATATTCACAGCATGAACTATTTATTGCACTTGTAACTTGACTTTAATTATGGAGTATGATGGCCAATTTAAAGTTCCTAAAATGGTCGTTATGCAGGTTATTTTACACATGCTGTATGGAAATTACAAAATGAACCAACCTGTATAGACATTTTGTCTAAAAATAAAACACTTTGATTCCTGCAATTCTGGTCATTTAATGTAAGTTTTATTCATTATTAATACAAAATCTTACAGAAGTCTGCACTAAAAGTCCTGTATACTTAGAATATCTCAGGATTGTCAAATATTAGATCTTTCCATTAGGAATTTTAAGTTTCTCCTACTGTCCTATAAGCGCATCTGTTTCAGACTGGTTAGTGTCAGCAATCTTTAGCTCTTCATTTTGCATTTCCTTTACTTTTCCTGGGGTCTAAGTCCCCACATCTCGCCTGTAGGCTGGGAAGCCTGAAAAAAAAAAAAAATGATCCTGGCTTCCAAGCCGAGGTGGTGGCATTTTTTCAAATGCAGAGGCTGGGCGTGACGTAATAACATTGTGCCCAACCTCCGAAAGATCATAGAGATGTCTGGGGGCCATTTGGCCTGCCGGATTTTCTAGTCAACTTCCGGCATGGACCGATTCCTTCTCCATTCCTTTCCCCTCTCGCCAATCGTACGGGCGAGCCAGGAGAAGCACCATAGGGCAGCGGGAGGGGGATGTCCCCTCCCGCTGCCTGTAAGAACGGTCAAGCCGCTGGCTATGATTGGTCTTACAGTGCAGGGAATCGCTGGCTCTAAAAGAAGATACTGTATCTGAATAATGCCTGTAGCTGCAGGCATCATTCAGATATCCCCACACAAAGTCGACAACATCATATGACCCTATCATCAGAAATTATTTTTTATTCACTTGCAATGTGCCTTTGAACTTGCTAGAAAATTTGACTACTCGAAGAGTCAAATCCCCCATAAACGCTATCCCTCTTTGCCAATCATAGACCTTTTGTCTCCTAAGAGTGTCTAATTACTCTCACTGCTACCCCAGTTCCTCCACCCCTTCCCTCAAAACGTTTGATGCAACTGCTAGGGGAGGAGCTGCCATTTCAGTGACAGCTCCGAGTCTGCTGGGGCTGCTAACTTTGCATCCAAGATGGTGGCACCCAGAAACTTTCCCAGAGCTTTTGGATGTTTTACACAAGGGGGCCTTATAGGAAAATTAAATGCCTAAAATACAATAAATCGTATAATTTTATGAGGAGATTTTTCTTGAAATGTATGGCCTGGTGACAGGGTCTCTTTAAATAAAAACTCCAGATTCAGGCAAATATACATTTGCATGAGCTTGCTATTATTTTGTGCACATAAAGTAATTTTTTCATTCCAGCTGAGATCTACCCTAGACTTAAATATATGTAAATTTGATCCCCTGGCAAATCTGACAACCCCAATTAGTTGTCATTATACAGTAATAGCTAGTCTCTGGGGAAAAATAAAAAAAGAGAGTTATGCATACTGGCAACTCTGGATCCATTACTTGGATAAATATAAACTAAATATAGTATACAAAATCCTTTTTGCTTCTGGCTCCCCAGATTTAACAAAACTTCTGTAAATTCCCTATTATACCTTCACTGCCACCATTTGGTGAAACCTGGTATAGTCATGTGACTATAAACTACAATATACCAAAGGACTGTGGGCAGTGAGGACTGCTCTGATACTAAAGACAGGTCCCAAACAGTGATGAGAATGCTGATGACATTGTTAAGCTAATATGGCTATGTGGCAATATTTGGACAATGCCATTGACCAAATGTCATTCCCCAATCACAGCTCATTGGGCCAGAGGCCTTCCATCATGTGACAGCTTCCTTGGCTCATCAGTAGTCCCAAACAATGACCTCAGCAACTTTTCTTGGCTATCATTTTAATGTTCAAACCACATCTTTTGGGACTTTTTCTCAACTGCTTTAGACCTTAAAAAATGCTCTTTCCAATACTGACATTCTCCTGGCACTGATCACTGCAGACAAGATCCGTGTGTCCTCCACCTCTGGTCCTCTTCAGGGTTGAATTTCACTGGGCGTTAAAAAAACATCATGAACACCCCCCTCCGGGGGGGGGGGTACTTCAACCTGCTGGCCTTATCAGAGAAAAATTCAGCCTAGAATGTGACTCCCGTCGCCTGAGCTGTGTTCCCTTCAGTATGCGGGGTTGCACTACCCAAGGAAGAAGAAGCAAAAAGATGGTTGCAGGGCAGGGTAAGGTGGTCTTTACCACTTTAAGACCAGGCTTTTTCTTTACATGTAAAAATCTGTATTTTTTGCTAGAAAAGTACTTAGAATCCCCAAACATTATATATTTTTTTAACCACTTAAGCCACGGACCATTTGGCTGGCCAAAGACCAGGCCACATTTTGCGATTCGGCACTGCGTCACTTTAACTGACAATTGCGCGGTCGTGCGACGTGGCTCCCAAACAAAATTGACGTCCTTTTTTTCCCACAAATAGTGGTATTTGATCACCTCTGCGATTTTTATTTTTTGCGCTATAAACGAAAATAGAGCGACAATTTTTAAAAAAAATGCAATATTTTGTACTTTTTGCTATAATAAATATCCCCAATTTTTTTTAAAAAAGCAAATTTTTTCTCAGTTTGGGCCGATATGTATTCTTCTACATATTTTTGGTAAAAAAAAAAAATCGTAATCAGCATATATTGGTTAGCGCAAAAGTTATAGCGTCTACTAAATAGGGGATAGTTTTATGGCATGTTTATTATTAATTTCTTTTTTACTAGTAATGGCGGCGATCTGCGATTTTTATCATGACTGCGACATTATGGCGGACACATTGGACACTTCTGACACATTTTTGGGACCATTGTCATTTTTACAGCGATCAGTGCTATAAAAAAACTGATTACTGTAAAAATGACACTGGCAGTAAAGGGGTTAACCACTAGGTGGTGCTGAAGGGGTTAAGTGTGTCCTAGGGAGTGATTCTAATGGTTAGGGGGAGGAGCTACCAGTGACACGTCACTGATCACTGTTCCTGATCACGGGGAACAGTAGATCAGTGACATGTCACTAGGCAGAACAGGGGAATGTCTTGTTTACAAAGGCATCCCCCTGTTCTACCTTTGCCAACCGCAATCGCGGGCCGCCTGGGAACATCGAGTTCCCGGGACCCGCGAGCGCACTCGCGAGGCACGCGGCGGGCACACGCGCTGGGCGGCAAATTTAAAGGGACGTACAGGTACATCCATTTGCCTGTCCATGCCATTGTGCAGACGTATATCTGCGTGCGGCAGTCGCTATGTGGTTAATCAGACACCATAGAGAATATAATGGAGGGTTTTTCAATTTTTTATGTCACATGGTATTTTGTGCAGCGGACTTTTAAACGCAAAATTAAACACTAATACATTTTAATGTCATAACATAATCACAATATAATACTCGGTTTATTGGTAAAATATAAAAGATGATGTTACACCCAGTAAATAGATACCTTTAAAATTGTGCACGTTTGTGGAACGGCACCAAACTATGGTTTAAAAGCTTTTACAGCTTACCATTATAGAGTTACACAGCAGGTTTGGTACTAGAATGATTGCGCTTGATTTCATAAACATGCGTTGTTACAGCAATAGGCAGTGACAGGCACTCTTTATGGAGAGATCTGGGGTCTATTAGACCTCACATGTCTCCTCTGCCCTTAAAAGCATCTGATCACACCAAGACTGGCTAGACTATGAGGTAATTGGAGGCGATCAGGTCTCCAATCGCCTCTATTGTAAAGTATATACATATGTGCACCCCAAGATAGTGGTACCTACATCCAACAATTCAGAACCATGGAAAAAAGTACAGGGAGAAATGTTGTGAATTTTATTGGTACCATCAAAGACTACACAAATGTTACAACAAATATAGACTGTTTTATTCATTACAAAATATTAAAAGTTACTGTATACACATCAATATATATAGGCTCCCAACTGCTGCCATGAAATTAAAACCAAAGTTACTTGTAACGGGAGGGCCCAGGGAACCCAGAATCTCTTAGAAAGTATGAGATACCCTTGCTTCAGCTTCCCCGACGCCTCTTATGTGTAAATCACCCTGTGTTTCTAATAGGGGCGCAGGGTGAATGAGAACCCCACTATGATCTGTGCTAGTCAGATTCAATGCTGTATACATTGTATATATTGTGTGTATATTGTGTGTTGGCTGTTGTGTACTATTTGCTGTGATGGGGTGGGGTGTGATTGCATTATATTGTCTATTGTGGCTTGTGGTAATTAATTTTGCTACTGTGGTGATGTGGACTGGAGCTTGGTAGACAGTCTGGCTGCCTATTATGGGATGTTTAAGTGTCTTGCTGTGAGGACGGCGGGGGATCACTCCAGTAACCCCCCCCTGCTAAGACTGTTTACTAAAGGAGAAGTTTGAACACACCTGACCTGTATCCCCATTGTCATTGGACAGTTTAACCCGCCCTGTTTCCCAAGGGTGGGAGGGAAGTGTTTTGAAGAGAAATGTGTTACCATGTGCTTGTAATAAAGATTCATTCCCTGTTTGGAACCTAAAAACAGAGCTGTGTCTTGTTATTGGGGGGGGAATTATTCTTATGGGTCTCGTTCGCCTGACTGTGAAGTGTCGGTAGCTGCCTTGTGTTCGGAAAGGGAATATCCTAAACGGCGTTAACCCCTGTCGTTACATTACTGATCTCTGTAGCGTCAAAAGATGTGCTGAAGATACCATTTGTAATTTCATGGCAGCTGTTGGGAGCCTGTATATGTTGATGTGTATAACTTTTAATATTTTGTAAGCAATAAAACATGTCTGTTTTTATTTGTTATATTTGTATAGTCTTTGATGGTACCAACAAAATCCACAACATTTCTCCCCTGTACTTTTTTGCCTGGGGTGCAGGATATATGTATATACTTTTCAATAGAGGTGATCGGAGACCGGAGCCTCTCTGATCACCTTGTATGATGTAAGAGACAAACATTAACGTCACATCTGTTTTCCCCGGATGTAAACAGTGCAGTTCCTAAATAATGAAAGCATCTGATCACACCGACCTTGATCCACCACATTTCTCCCCTGTACTTTTTTGCTTAGTTCTAAATTTAAACCTCTATTGTAAGCCGACGCAGCCATTGGATCGGATGTCTGGCTCCCCACTGGGACCGGAGAGCCGGAAGAGGCATCGGAGGGCGGTTAGAGGGGGAGACGGACCCCCTTCCATCACCT
The DNA here is from genome assembly GCA_029206835.1 of Rana muscosa. Lineage (NCBI taxonomy): Eukaryota > Metazoa > Chordata > Amphibia > Anura > Ranidae > Rana > Rana muscosa. Next base: position 159,662,495 of record CM055122.1, on the reverse strand, counting down.
GCAAAGTAAATCCAGCGGCCAATTAGCTGCTAGGAGTGCTTTACCTTGTTAGAGAGTCGCCGGCTGAAAATTTTGATACCCCCTGGTATAACCACTTGCAGTCAATGTACGTGTATGTGATTTGGTGACAAGGGGTTAAAACAGAAAAATTCACAACACAGGTTTTGTTTAACTCTAAGCTCTTATGGTAAACCGGTAGGCCGAAGACAAATGCCCTGTTTTCCCTTGTGTTCAGACGGGCATTGCAAAGCTTGACTGTTTACTACAAGTTATATAGAAATATGAAGGTATTGGGACTTTTAAGGTGCAACAACTACACAATATTCAATATAAAAAATATAATTTTATTACAAAAAATCCTGTTGTCTGGTTTACTTTGGTCTTTAATCCCAAATGGTTTTTATATTTTATATTTTTTCAGTAAACTGATTGATCGGTTTTGTAAAACAAGTTTTTCGGCAGAGATGCCCTAATGTGGACACACTTTATCCAATTGGATTAACCAGGTATATATCAGCTAGCAAGTATATGGCTAAAAATTAAAATTCTGATTACCAACTAGAGGGGATTATTACATATATTTATAGTAATTTCCACTATTTCTGTTTCCTTTAGAGTGGACACTGATTGGGGTACTTTGGAGATACTGCCCCCTTTTTTGCCTATTCTAATTTATATTTTTTACTATCAACAGCCATAAACAGGTAAATACTGATGGGGTATGTGCCGTATAACTAGATTAGACGCCTTTACTCTTATACATAGATTGTTATTTGACTTCATTCGAATTTTCTTTGTAATTTCCCCCAGATGGCCCTCTGTTCCTGTGCTAGTAATATCCGGGTGGTTATTTGTGCCAGTATTTCTCCCCCTCTATGATACACCATATGATCCCCTCCTTACGGGCGCCCCCGTGTGGGATAGCTCATTGGCTATCTGGTCATTCTTCATTTTAGATTGTAGATTTTAGATTGTACCATCAAAATTTACAGGTAATGTACTTACAACTGATACTAATAAGGTCATATACCTTGAATAAATAGATCTAATTTTGAGATGAACTTTTGAGCAACCATTGGGCTGGTTATGGTTTTCAGTTATCCTTTTTTTCTTAATAATATTCTGTTTTGTAATTTTGAGTTTGAAATTTGAGTAAACAATATTATGTATTTATTATTTTTCTTTTTTTGTTTCCAGTATTTGCATGACAAACTCCTGAGGAAGCCTACAAAATGGCGAAACATGTAGAGAATTTTGTCTGTATGCACTTTGGAAACTCTATTATGTTTATTTTGATGGTTCATGTATATTTGTACATATGAATTTTCATATATATATTTTTTTGTAATAAAATTATATTTTTTATATTGAATATTGTGTAGTTGTTGCACCTTAAAAGTCCCAATACCTTCATATTTCTATATAGCTTCGTAATGAAGGGATGTGGTGCCTATGAGATACAGGTGACAGGTATTATTTTCAATTTCTCCTTGTTTACTACAAGTCTTGATCCCCACAGTGTGAAGATGCCACTTGCCAACTTCTTAGCTCCATATTTCCTTTTGCCATGCTGCCCCTGGCACAGCTTTAGGTGTCACAATCCTCATGCTATATCCTCCACATATTTCTATAAAGTATATTATGAAAAGTATAATATTTCTGCCTTTAGTTTTCCTCCATGGCAGCTGTGCACATCACCTGGCAAAAAACTACCTCTAGTTAACATTTCACTTGAAATTTGCATATAATGCCACAGCAGATGATATCCTGAATGTATCTGTAAATGAGCCTGAACTCAGATTACAATAAAGGCAGCATCTTTTGATGTTTGCCCAGAAGTAGCATGCTCCCCATGTCAAAACAGTGTGGAGTTACCTAGAATACAATTAGACGGGAGTGTGGGTATAACTTGACAATTCTCAGTAAGAGAAGACAGGGAATCTTCTATTTACACCAGCAGGACTGAGATCTCTTATGTCAGGAGGCTTGCAGACATACAACAAATAAAACCAAACGAAAAATGGAACAAGCCCACGAAAAAGAAAAAAAAAAAAATCTCAAGTAATTTTCATTGCTGCTCAAGGAAAGTTTAGACAAAGTTGCCTTTGATAATCAACTGAACAAGCTGCCCTGCAAGCATCAAGGGATAGCGTAGGGATATATAGCAGGTGCTGTAGTTTATCACAAAACCGTCTAAAATAATTGGAAGTGACAACCAGCACTACCACAAATGATTTATTAGTCTTTCACTCAGCTTTTCAGCTTCCTCAGGGCCAGAATAAATAATTTACCAACTCTGTATCTTCCAATCATTAATTCTTCCCTGTGCATCCAAACTGCATTTAACTCTGCTGGGTATTCAGCTGAATTAAAAATACAATATGAAGATTTTTTTTTTTTTTTATGCTTCAAGTGTATTATTATTTAACTGTATTCAAATGTGAAGAAGCGCACATAAAAAGGCAGCGATGGACCCTTGCAGGACTTCAGTTGCCGTGACTTCTGTCTATTTTTTATAGAAAGGTGAATGTCAGCGGGAGAGCAGAGACGCATGAGAACCGACCAGAAATCTACCCCCGCCTGAGCACAGCAAGGGACTGACAAGGAAATCCCTTTAAGGGGAAGACTACGCTAAATACATTAAGTGTTGTTGATCTTGTATGACTCTAATATCAACCCACAATTCAATTCCCAGAACTGAATTCACACACAGTGCTTTCTCTTTATTCCACCCCCGTATGCACTATGGATTTCACTAAAACTTGGCAGCGTTTTATACATCATTTTATAAATTTACTACTAATAATAATGCTCAAGTAAAACCGCAGCTGCCGTAAATGTCAACTTACTCCTAAAAAAGGTCTAACTATCTCTATACCATCTATTATGGCAAAGGGCAACTGACCACTCATTGCCAATCAAAAGATTTCTGTATAAGCCCCTGTTCACATTGGCGCAATCTGATATGTCAAATCGCAGCCTATTGCCGGTGTTCTATCGAGAAGTGCCCGCTATCGAATAGTGCCCGGGACGAATTGCGCATGCGCCGTACGTAATAGCACAACAGCTGATTTTACGATCAGCTGTTGTGTCGGCGAGACGCCGCTTGCGCACAATAGCCGACTGAAGAAATTTTTCAGTCAGATTGTGTTCATGTAGGTGAGGGGCAGAATTTAACATGAAGGGGGTGGATGTTTTTTTTCATTGATAGCCAGTGCTGCAAATATGGGGGCAGAATTTTTAACTTTTAGCTAGCTAAGTAGGGCCTCCAGAAAGAATAGCAGATAAAGATTTGTTTAGCATCGTTAAAAATTCCGCCCCATCTTTGCAGCACTGACCATGATTGAAAACATGCGCCCCCCCCACATGTTAAATTCCGCCCCCCAACTTCATGAACGTGCCTCGGCAGCGAGGCACAATCTGACTGAAAAAGGTCGTCAGTCGGCTATTTTGCGCAGACACTGTTTGTCCCAGGCACTATTCAATAGCGGGCACTTCTCGACAGAACACCGGCAACGGAACTGTCCCAATCAGTGCGGTGACGCACCGATATCCAAGAGTTCCTGCACTACTTTTGGCGACTTTGGGGGCAATTTCGATAGATATCTGTGAATGAAGCCACACAGATATCTTCTAAATCGCCCCCAAACCCCCACTAAAACGCGGGTTTGAAATCGAGTTCAGTTGCACGATTTCAAACCCGCGTTCAGTGTGAACAAGGGCTAAAACATGAAGCAAACTGGGAAATGTCTGCAGCACCAAGAAAAAAATAATAATTCTCCCCCCAGAACTAAAAGCCATCTTTAAAACCAGAGAGCCTCCACTATGCAAACTGAATATGACTATATGGGTAGCTGTGTTGGTGTGACACAGAGTTGAATATCATGTTAAATAAACAAGCATTGCAGCCAACGTACACAACCCACACCAGTGTGCATGCATGGTGTGCACCTTAATCACTTATGGATCACCTCACACAGATATACTGCGGCCGCTGTGATTGGACACAGCGGGAGGCAATCACGGGTCCTGCGGACCCATTGTCTGCCGGGGCCCGCCGATCATTCTCAGGAGTGGCAGAACTGCGGTCTGCCTACGTAAACAAGAGAGCCCGCCATTCTGTGAGAGGGAAAGATGGAGATGCTAGGCAGAAACACTGATTTCTGTCTTCCCCCAGTCAAAGCAACCCCCACAATTAGAAAGAACTACCTAGGAGCATCTTTAACCCTTTGATCGTGCCTGATGTTAACCCCTTCCCTGCCAGTGTCATTAGTACAGTGACAGTGGATATTTTTTTTAGCACTGATCACTGTATTGGTGTCAGTGGTCCCCAAAAAGTGTCAAAAGTCTCCGTTAGGTGTCCGACTTGTCTGCCGCAGTTCCACTAAAAATCGCTGATCGCCGCCAATACTAGTAAAAAAAAAAATACAAATTCCATAATCTATCCCATAGTTTGTAGACACTATAACTTTTGCGCAAACCAATCAATATACGCTTATTGGGATTATTTTTACCAAAAATATGTAGCAAAATACATATTGGCCTAAATTGATGAATACATTTGATTTTTAGGCCTCATGCCCACTGACGTTTTTACAGCTGCGTTTTTTAGAGCTTAAAAACGCCTGTCCATGTTATTGTAAATAATTTTTTATTTTTTTTTAAAAAAAAAAAAAAACGTCGGAGCTAAAAACGCGCGTTTTTTGACGCTCGCGTTTTTTCCTGCCTAATTCTGACGCTGAGGAACGCACTGGTCCTGGGTTTTTTTTACAGCTTAAAAACGTCTATGCTATTTGCAGCTCAAAAACGTCTAGGTGGGCATGAAGCTATAGACTAACATGGACAGGCGTTTTTAAGCTGTAAAAAACGCTCAAAAACGCGGCTGTAAAAACGTCCGTGGGCATGAGGCCTTAAAACATTTTTATTGGGTATGTTTTATAGCATAAAGTGAAAAATATTGTTTTTTTTCCAAAATTTGTCTTTTTTTTTGTTTATAGTGCAAAAAATTAAAAACCGCTGAGGTGATCAAATACCACAAAAAGAAAGCTCTATAAAAGGAAATATATTTTATTTGGGTACAGCGTTGAACGACTGCGCAATTGTCAGTTAAATTAACGCAGTTAAAGTAACCTGCCAGGGCTGAAGTGGTTAAAGTGTTTGTTACCCCAATACTTCATACTGTATTCCTGATATGTGCCTGCTGTACCATGTACTTGTATGAGAAAGTATCGGTTTCTCTTTGTAATGCTTCCTTTATGTTAAATCCCTGATGTTCCTGCTAGTCCCCTTGCTTTCCTATTAAAAACTGACCACATGAAGCACGAGAACACACCATGGTCAGTTCTCTAGCTACAGTATGCTGGAAAATCAGTATGCTCTCCTCCAATGATCAGATTCGTCTTGACACCTTTCCCCTCCCACGCTGCACATCCATTCACTGGGAAGCTCAGTGTGCTGCTGCTTCTCCTCCCCCAGCTCTTATGCAGCTGAGAACAGAGGGAATGTGATCAAAAAAGAGAAAAAATATATTTATGATGTTTTTTTTATCTCATTTCTATTTTACAATCACTTTAAGGCTCAGTTCACACCTACGTGTTTTTTTTGGTGCTTCTTGCAGAAACACACCACCACTCATTTACCATGGTTTCCTATGGGACACGTCCATGTCTATGCTTTTTTCAGCCGTTGCGTTTTTCAAAAGGGTCAGGGACATTTTTAAAACAGAAACTGTGCTTTTTTTGGTTCAATAGGCTTCATTGGAGAATCAGCCGAAAAGCATGTAGTACGTTTTTGTCACAATTTTACAGCGATTTGCATTTTTTATCTGCCCAACAAACTGGCAAACAATAAAAGCTTAAAAAATGCAAATTGCAAAACGCAAATTGTGACAAAATCCCATGTGCAAAAACGCACAGCAAAAAGCACTGCAGAAATTATCAAAAGCAAACTGCATAGGTGAACCAAGGCTTAGGGCCCAAAGTGTCAATATTTTGTGTGGTCACCATTATTTTCCAGCACTGCCTTAATCCTCTTGGGCATGGAGTTCACCAGAGCTTCACAGGTTGCCACAGGAGTCCTCTTCCACTCCTCCATGATGACATCACGAAGGTGGTGGATGTTAGAGACCTTGCACTCCTCCACCTTCCATTTGAGGATGCCCCACAGATGCTCAATATGGTTTAGGTCTGAAGACATGCTTGGCCAGTCCATCACCTTTACCCTCAGCTTCTTTAGCAAGGCAGTGGTCATCTTGGAGGTGTGTTTGGGGTCCTTATGTTGGAATACTGCCCTGCGATCCAGTCTCTGAAGGAAGGGGATCATGCTCTGCTTCAGTATGTCACAGTACATGTTGGCATTCATGGTTCCTTCAATGAACTGTTGCTCCCTAGTCCCGGCAGCACTTATGCAGCCCCAGACCATGACACTCCCATCACCATGCTTGACTGTAGGCAAGACACACTTGTCTTTGTACTCCTCACCTGGTTGCCGCCACACACGCTTGACACCATCTGAACCAAATAAGCCTTTCTTGGTCTCATCAGACCACAGGACATGGTTCCAGTAATCCATGTCCTTAGTCTGCTTGTCTTCAGTAAACTGTTTGTGGGCTTTCTTGTGCATCACCTTTAGAAGAGGCTTCCTTCTGGGACAGCAGCCATGCAAATCAATTTGATGCAGTATGGTCTGAGTGCTGACAGGCTGACCCCCCCCCCATCCCTTCAACCTCTGCAGCAATGCTGGCAGCACTCATACGTCTATTTCCCAAAGACAACCTCTGGATATGATGCTGAGCACGTGTACTCAACTTCTTTGGTGGACCATGGCGAGGCCTGTTCTGAGTGGAACCTGTCCTGTTAAACAGCTCTATGGTCTTGGCTACCATGCTGCAGCTCAGTTTCAGGATCTTGGCAATCTTCTCATAGTCTAGGCCATCTTTATGTAGAGCAAATATTTTTTTCAGATCCTCAGAGAGTTCTTTGCCATGAGGTGCCATGTTGAACTTCCAGTGACCAGTATGGCAGAGTGAGAGCGATAACACCAAACTTAACACACCTGCTCCTCATTCACACCTGAGACCTTGTAACACTAACGGGTCCTATGACACCGGGAGAGAAAATGGCTAATTACACTGTTATACAAGCTGTACACTCACTACTTTACATTGTAGCAAATTGTCATTTCTTCAGTGTTGTCACATGAAAAGATATAATAAAACATTTACAAAAAATGTGAGGGGTGTACTCACTTTTGTGAGATACTGTATATATTACTTTCACTGTTTTGTATAGTACTTATAATAGTGATTATCTGCTGTTTTTGTGCGATAAAGGGCTATTTTTTTTTTTCTAACGCCTTCATTACAGGTGATAAAAAAAAAAAAAAAAAAAGCATGCTGCTGCTACTAAATGTCTTATTCTGGCCATACATGTATCAATTTTTGGACGAGAATATTCATATAGTCTTGTCAGCACCGCAGCTGATGTTTTCATCTGATCCTATCCGATCCGATTCTCCAGACGGATGGAAAATAGGGTTTCTATACGTCTGGATTTCACGGACAGGATTGGATACCGGCGGATGTCAGCGGACATGTCACAGCTGACATCCGCCGCTCCATAGAGGTGCATGGAGCGTTTCTGACCAGGTCCGCCTGAAAAACTGACATTTATTAACTTTTACAAAAGGTGGACTAGATGGACTATGCCTTTAAATGACAACTTAAAGCAGAGGTCTGCCCACCACTGCTAAAATTAAAAGCCAGCAGCTACACATACTGCAGCTGCTGGCTATTAATAATAGGATACTTACCTGTCCTGGAATCCAGTGATGTCAGAACCGCAGCGGATGTTTACAGCTGTCAGGTGCTGCCGCCGCCATTGCAGGTAGGGGAACCCGGCAGTGTAGCCTTACAGCTTCATGCCAATAACCCTACTGCGCATGCGCGAGGCTCCGCTCCTTTCTCCTACTGGCCCGGCGGCCGGAAAAGGAGGAGGGAGCCAAGCTGTGACGTCAACGGCTGTGGCTCCCGGAAGTGGGAATAGGATACCTGTCGAAGACTCAACCCCCCCCTCCCCGAAAGAAGGTGCCAAATGTGGCGCCGGAGGGGGGGGGTGACAAATGAGTGGAAGTTCCACTTTTGGGTGGAACTCCGCTTTAAACCAAATGTATAGCTGTTCTTTAAAATGTCAAACATTTAATGTTAGAAGCTAATATCACGTACACACGACCGTCATTCAGGTCATGCAGAAAAAAAAAAAAAAAAGTTTTTCTCGTTGCGATTCCTCTCAAGCCTGCGTTGCATACACACGTTAATGAAAAAAAACGCTCGAGCAAAGCGCGGTGATGTACAACACGTACGACGGCACTATAAAAGGGGAAGTTCCATTCGAATGGCGCCACACTTTGGGCTGCATTTGCTGATCCTCGTGTTAATAAAGTTTGGTGAGAGACGATTCGCGCTTTTCAATCTTCATGCTTTTCAGTCCGTTACAGCGTGACGAATGTGCCATCTCCATTACGAGAGCGCTAGTTTTACCAGAACGAGCGTCCTGTCTCATACTTGATTCTGGGCATGTGCGTTTTTTTTCCCCTCATAAAAGCATACACACGACCGTTTTTCACAACGTTAAAAAGAACGACGTGAAAAACGACGAGAAAAAATAGAGCAGGTTCTAATTTTTTTTTTCGGGCAGTTTTCTCGTCGGGAAAACTGCTATGGAGCATACACACGACCATTTTTCACGACCAATCTAAAAAAATGGCAGTTTTCTCGTCATGAAAAACGGTCGTGTGTACGCGGCATAATGTATACAAGTAAGAAGGAAAATGACTGCCGAGTGGTGAAACAAAAGATAAGTCAAACCCAAATTGAAGTCTGGATATACAGAGGGACTGGAGGCATTCAACAATGAATCCAATTACTATATGCAGCTAATATGGATATTCACAAATCAAAAACACACGCATCTATAAACATGTAGCTCAATGAAAATGAAAAGCAGGTAAAATTGTACATCCCTGTGTTTGATCATTTATTTAAATGTTCGTTTTCTGGGGTCATACAAGTCATATTAGCTGCGATCATTATTGTAAACAACTCGCATATAACTTAAATCTACACTAGAACAAAAAAAACTGTACGACAATGCACTTTCCAGGCTGCTTGTACCATATTTCTATTAATTATGTGGAGGAAATACACTGAAAATAAAATCACATCCAAAATCCATTTTTGATGTAAGCGAGTCTTATCTCATTAAATCAGCATCTATGATTAAAACAGAGATCATTTTTGGTACATAATGTATTGCATTGTTAGAGCAGCATCTGTTTGTTGCGAAGCATAACACATTTTTCAGCTTTAAGAAACTCTAATCATATGGAAAGAACAATCCAAACTTTGATGATATTACAAGTATGCCTTTTGCTTCCAAATGTATATTTCTTGCATATTTTTTTTTTTTTTTTAATAAACTCAAAAAAGCTGGAAGCATTATATTAACTATTTCTGCTAATATTGCAATATAAAGTGTCATCAGCTGTATATGCGGACAGTTAACAACAGGTTCATAACGTGGAATTAACATATCTCCCGTATTCCAGATGAATATATTTATGTGTTGTGCTCATTTGTTTTCTACTTTGGAATGCTGCTCATTAAATAGCACACTTGTTCATAGCTAAACAGATGTCCAGCAGTTACTTGCAGAAAATGTATTAATGAGTGGTGTGAGGTGTATTTACAAAAATCGACGGGGTAGTAGAACCATACGGGCTATGGTGAGTAGGGGCTAAAGCAATCCAAGAGCCCTACAACCAAATCAGTGTGTAGCACAGTAAAGCCTTCTTAGAACAGAAGGTGATCACGTCTCATTCCATCGCATAGCCCCAAAAAAAAAGAAGATGATTATTCCTCATTTCAGGATGGTGGATGGAGCCATGCAAGTCTTTCTTTAATGCCCCATCAGCCAGATGCACATCCAGAACTGATGGCACGTAGTGCAAATCTAGCCCAATATTATAAAACTATTTACCCTATATACTCGAGTATAAGCCGACCCTAATATAAGCCGAGGCACCTAATTTTACCACAAAAAACTGGGAAAACGTATTGACTCGAGTATAAGCCTAGGGTGTCCATCTGCATGCCTCACTGTGCCCATGCCTCACTGTGCCCATGCCTCACTGTGCCCATGACTAGACTGACGTTTAACATGGGAGTCTATGGAAGGGGTGCCCGGCTTTGAAAAATCGGTGCTCCCCGGCCGTAGGTCCCCCGAACAACAAACTTTGCAGTAGTAGAGGAAGAGTGGGGCTACATGTGTGCCAAGTTTGGGGTCCAGGGGACCTACGGCGGGCCGGTACCGGGTCCGCAAAGTCCGGGAGATCAGGCGCAAAAAGGTGACTCGAGTATAAGCCGAGGGGGGCATTTTTAGCACAAAAGAATTTGCTGAAAAACTCGGCTTATACTTAAGTATATACGGTATTCCAAACTACATACCGCCGCCGTTTCAGGTTTTTTGGCCATCATAAGTGCAATGTATGGAAACCATGGCTCCATTGGAAGTAGGGTTTGGGGCAATATAACCTCTATGGAATAATGGAAATGAGTAATAGTCCTCTAATTTTTGGGACACGTGGTGGGATGAGATAGATGAAGAAGGCTATACTGTGCATAACAAAAATCAAGTGAAAATTTAGAAGGAGGAGTAGCGCAAACACATCTCAGAACCTGAAACAGGTTTTTTAACCTGCTTGACTGTTATTCTCCACCCTTCCATCAGCCAGCATGTGTGACTTTCATCTTACATACACTATATCGTCAAAAGTATTGTGGTACCTGTCTTTACACGCAAATTAACTTTAATGGCATTCCAATCTTAGTCCGTAGGGTTCAATATTGACTTGGCCCACCCTTTGCAGCTATAACAGCTTCAACTCTTCTGGGAAGGCTGTCCACAAGGTTTAGGAGTGTGTCTATGGGAATGTTTGACCATTCTTCCAGAAGCGCATTTGTGAGGTCAGGCACTGATGTTGGAGGAGAAGGCCTGGCTCACAATCTCCCATCCAATTCATCCCAAAGGTGTTCTATCAGGTTGAGGTCAGGACTCTGTGCAGGCCAGTCAAGTGCCTTCACCCCAAACTCGCTCAGCCATGGACCTTGCTTTGTGCACTGGTGTGCAGCCTTGTTGGAACAGGAAGAGGCCATCCCCAAACTGTTCCCACAAAGTTGGGAGCATGAAATTGTCCAAAATGTCTTGGTATGCTGACACCTTAAGAGTTCCTTTTACTCAAACTAAGGTTCCAAGCCCAATCCCTGAAAAACAACCCCAAACCATAATCCCCCTTCCAAAAGATTTGGACCAGTGCACAAAGCAAAGTCCATAAAGACATGGATGAGCGAGTTTGGGGTGGAGGAACTTGACTGGCCTGCACACGATAGAACACCTTTATTTTTATTTATTTTTCTCTCTTCTTTCCTTTCTCTTGGGGGGGGGGGGGAGGGGGGATATTATTATTATTATTCCAATAAGATAATTTTGTACTTGGTTCTGTCTTGCAATGCTCATTTGTTCTTATGTAAATGTACAATGTTGAATGGAAATGTAAAATGTTCGAAGCTTACAATAAAATAAAAATCTTGATTATAAAAAAAAAAAGAACACCTTTATGATGAATTAGAGGGGAGACTGCAAGCCAGGCCTTCTTGTCCAACATCAGTGCCTGACCTCACAAATGCCCTTCTGGAAGAATGGTCAAACATTCCCATAGACCCACTTCTAAACCTCTAAACCAAAGGGTGGGCTAACTCAACACAACATTGAACCCTGTGGACTAAAGCCTCGTACACACAGCCGGTTTTCTCAGCAAGAAAACTGCAGGGAGAGCTTTTTGCAGAGAAAACCAGTCGTGTGTATGATCTTTCATCGGGAAAACTGCCGGGAATCTCGACGAGAAAAATAGAGAACCTACTATCTATTTTCTCGTCGGGATTCTCGTCGGCCTGTTTCCCGACGAGAAAATCGTGCGTGTGTATGCTTACCTGTCTCCAGGTAAACCCGCCCATGCTCGAAAAGACTTTGACGCATGCGCAGTAGCATACAAGGGTAGTGTAGGGTGTAGCAAGATGGCAGCGACGGCATCGAATGTGACGAGCGCATGCTTGTCATAGTCAATGACATCACTGCGTTCTTGCCATTCAAAAGAACTGCAGTTCTTTTGAATGGCCGTGTGTACACTCGGCGAGCAAGGACAGGTTGCCAGGAATCTCGTCGGGAAAACCAAAGTTTTTTTTCCCGACGAGATTCCCGCCCGTGTGTACAGGGCTTAAGACTGGGATGCCATTAAAGTTCATGTGTGTGTAAAGGCAGGTGTCCCAATACTTTTGACAATATAGTGTATGTGTACAGCTTAGTTACTGATACCATTGCTCTCTGCACCAAGTCAGTGTTTTCCACAATTAGGGCCATGTCAGAGGAGAGACTTTGTTACTAGCTACACAATTTTATCCACATATACAGTGGGGCAAAAAAGTATTTAGTCAGCCACCAATTGTGCAAGTTCTCCCACTTAAAAAGATGAGAGGCCTGTAATTGTCATCATAGGTGACTTGGGAAGGAAGTTTAGGTTAATTTCTGACCATGCCCCTTTAACATGGATGAGACAAGGTAAAGGGACTAATGCCAGAATTACACGTTGGTTCCTGGCACTCCAGGAATTTAAATTTGTAGTGGAGCATAGGCCCGGGAGACTGCATAAAAATGCAGATGCCCTCTCCCGAGTCCATTGTTTTAGCTCCACTGTTGCCTCCACCTCCTTGGCGTTGGGGCACAGGGGGGGGGGGATATGTACAGGACGCCGTGGCTGGGTCCTGGAAGGACGCTATATTTCCCCTCTGTTTGGGCTGTGGTTCCTTTAAGGGAACAGCAATGGTTAACACACCTGTCCAAGGAAGTGGTTTAAGAGAGACAGGAAGTGGTAGGTGAGTGAGTGAAGGAGTGTAGTGAAGTCTGCATGGTGAATGGTGGACACTGCAAAAGCTGTGGAGGCTGTGAAAAGCTCTGGGAAGCTGTGAATGTACATGGCAGTGGCCTGCATGGAAGCCTGCTATCTGGGAAACTTACCTGCAACACCAAGTAAGGACTGTTTAACTGTGACAGCAGTTATAAACTCTACAAGTCGGTGAGACTGTCATTTCTTTTGTTTTGCTGCTGTGAAGCCATTTAAGTTTAAATAAACGTCCTTTTGTTTGAAAAGCCTGTGTCCTGCGATCTAGCTGGTTCCCCGAACATTACACTGGTGCTCGAATGCGGGCAGGACAGAATAACAGGCATAAGAAGAAAGAAAAGAAAAAAAACTTTTTTTTTTGTTCTCTTTGCATTGAACAGTTAAAGGGACAGTACATTGGATTTATGTCCTGGGTTAAAGCTGCACAAACATTGAAATCTGAAACAATGGAGGAGCTAATTAAACAGCTGTCCCTGGCTAATATGCAAGCGCAGACTCGCCATGAGGAAGCTAATCAGCGCTTAGCAACCCAGCTGGAGGTACAACAAAATCACCACAAAGAGGCGCTGGCTCTGCAGCAAGAAAATACTCGAGTTTTGGTGGCCCAGTTGGCAGCCCAGCAAGCGACCCAGCAAGGGGTTATGCAGGCGCAGTTTACTGTCTTAAAGGAAGCAGTACAGAAGCTGTCTCAGGAACAAGTGGCTGTTGCCCCTGGCAACCAGGTGACTGTGAGGGCAAGCCATTTTTTGCAGAAATTGTCCCTGAGCGATGATGTAGAGGCATTTCTTGCTACATTTGAGAGGACGGCAGAGAGAGAAGGGTGGCCTCAGGACCAGTGGGCCGGCCTCATTGCTCCTTTTCTCACCGGAGATCCTCAAAAAGCCTACTTTGACCTGCCACCCGATGATGCTAAAGACTATCAAAAGTTAAAAGCAGAAATTCTGGCTCGTCTGGGGGTGACTACGGCCGTTCGGGCCCAACGAGTACACCAATGGAAGTATCGTCCAGATCGGCCACCCCGGTCTCAAATGCATGACCTGGTGCAACTGGTAAAAAAATGGCTGCAGCCCGAGGTGTTGTCTGGCCCCCAAATCGTGGAGCGGGTCGTGCTGGACCGATACCTGAGATCCCTGCCAGACGACCTTCAACGGTGGGTCAGCCATGGAGACCCCAAAACAGCAAACCTCCTTGTCGAGATGGTGGAACGATATACGGTGGTAGAGGACCTGCTCGGACCTACTAAGTGCATAGGGCCCAGTCTGCCACGGCCTGTTCGACCAACTGCTGCCCTTCGAAAGGATGTTCCAAGGAGTCCTGGACCAAACCCTCCGGAAGGTCAAGAGTCACTCCCGGTACCTCCTCAGCGTTCTGTTCCTGTTCGGAGAGGAGGGGATGTACAATGTTGGCGATGTCATTCCTGGGGTCATACCCGGGCACACTGCCCACTGCAAGAGGAGCCCATGGAATGCGGGGTTCTTCGGAGGGGGTCTTTTTATGCCCATAAAGTATGCACCACACAGCTCGACCTGGGTGAGGAAAAATTTGAGTGTGAAGTCCAAGTGAATCACCTCCCTGCCCGGGCTTTGTTGGACTCCGGAAGCATGGTAACCCTGGTTCATCCTAGAGTAATTGGGAAGATCGGTCTGGTAAGAAAAACCTTACGGGTGGTGTGCATTCATGGGGACACTAGAGAGTACCCTCTCATCTCGATGACCATCTCCTCAGCATGTGGCACTGGTACTCAAGAGGTGGGGGTGGTAAAGAACTTGGTACATGATGTTATAATAGGACGAGACTGTCCGTTGTTTACAAAACTGTGGGAACAAGGAGAACAGTTCAGAGATTGGGGAGAAACTAGCCTCCCTGTTCCTGCTGCTGAGAGGAATAACGCTGAACTGCCAAATGTTCTTAATGTGGATCCAAATGATGAAATTGCTAGTGGTTGGGTTAATGGTGATGAAAGTAGAGCTGATACTGTTGATAATGTCAAGATATGTGGTCCACAGACCTATCAAAACACTGAGGGGGGAGGACCTTCCCCACTTCAGGTAATGCTGGGGGAAGAGGACGGGGAAGTGGCCTCTACCCCTGCCAGATTTGGGTGTTCCCCAGGGGGCGTTTGGTACTGCTCAGATGCAGGACCTCACTTTGGCCTGTGCACGGGAACAAGTTGTAGTAGTAAATGGGGTTCCCCAAGAGCCAGGTGCAAATGAGCGGTGGCCACACTTTGCAATGTATAATGAGTTGTTGTATCGGGTTACCAAGGTGAGGGAAAATGTGGTAGAACAATTGTTGGTACCCCAACAATATAGACGAAAGGTTCTGGACCTGGCCCATGATGATGTGTTAGGGGGACACCTGGGAGTTGAGAAGACGGAAGCACGGATCACCGACCGGTTTTACTGGCCAGGTCTGAAAGCAGAGGTAAAGAAATACTGTGCCTCTTGTCCCACCTGTCAGTTGACCGCTCCGGTGACCCACTTCCGGAGCCCTTTGGTCCCTCTGCCCATAATTGAGGTCCCATTCGAGAGGATAGCCATGGATATAGTGGGTCCCTTGGTAAAGTCGGCTCGAAGTTACTCCTACATATTGGTGATTCTTGACTATGCCACCCGATATCCTGAGGCGCTTCCACTGCGGAATACCTCCTCTAAGGCTATTGCCCGGGAATTATTCCAGTTGTTTACACGGACTGGTTTTCCCAAGGAAATACTCACAGACCAGGGCACCCCATTTATGTCGAGAGTTATGGCCGATGTGTGCAAGCTGTTCCGGATTAAACAGCTGCGCACATCGGTCTACCATCCCCAAACGGACGGGTTAGTGGAACGCTTTAACAAGACCCTTAAGTCTATGCTAAAGAGAGTGGTACAAAGGGATGGGAAAGACTGGGACTGCCTGTTACCAGCTCTCCTGTTTGCTATCAGGGAAGTGCCCCAGGCCTCCACTGGGTTTTCGCCCTTTGAGTTGGTATATGGGCGGAGACCTCGCGGACTACTTGACTTTATTAAAGAGGAATGGGAAAGTGAACCTGTTCAGCATAAGAGTGTTCTTGAATATGTCTCCCAAATGCAGGAAAGGATCCAAACTGTGATGCCACTAGTCAAAGAGCATTTGCAAAAAGCCCAGGAGGCTCAACGACGGGTCTATAACAGGGCTGCTAAAATAAGGCACTTCCAAGTGGGGGATCGAGTAGCGGTGCTAATTCCCACTGTGGAAAGTAAATTCTTGGCCAGATGGCAAGGTCCCTTTGAAGTTGTGGAAAAAGTGGGAGAGGTAAATTATAGAGTCCACCAGCCAGGCAAGAGGAAACCGTATCAGATATATCATGTCAACTTGTTAAAGCCCTGGACAGACAGGGAACCGTCGACCTCCCTGGCTAGTGCAAGACTTGAGCCTCAGGTTGGGGTGGAGAGTGTCCAAGTAGCAAGTACCCTGTCTAAAATCCAAAGTCAGCAGGCAAAGGAGTTCTTGCAGAGAAATAAAGAAAAGTTTTCAGACTTGCCAGGGCTAACTAGTGTCATAGAACATGATATTATCACGGAACCTGGAGTCAAAGTTTTTGTCCGGCCCTACCGCATCCCAGAGGCTCAAAGGAAGGCAGTTTCAGAGGAAGTGAAGAAGATGCTGGACCTGGAGATCATTGAAGAGTCGCAGAGTGAGTGGTCGAGCCCGATTGTGTTGGTACCAAAGCCCAACGGGACTCTGCGATTCTGCAATGATTTCCGGAAACTTAATGAGGTTTCACGGTTTGATGCCTACCCCATGCCCCGGGTAGATGAGCTTATTGAGAGACTAGGTCCAGCCAGGTATATTACAACAATAGACCTTACCAAGGGGTATTGGCAAATCCTGTTGACTAAGGCTGCTAGAGAGAAAACTGCTTTTTCTACCCCAGAGGGGAGTTTTCAGTACAAAAGAATGCCTTTTGGACTACAAACTGCTCCAGCCACTTTCCAGCGAGCAATGGATAGGATTTTACGACCTCACCGGGAGTATGCCTCAGTGTACTTGGACGACATAGTCATTTTTAGCAGAGACTGGGAATTACACTTGCCCAAAGTCCAGGCAGTACTGGACTCTCTTTGGAAGGAGGGGTTTACAATACACCCTGAAAAATGTGCTTTGGGAATGGAGGAGGTGAAATACCTGGGCTATATTGTAGGTAGAGGGGTGGTGAAACCTCAGGTTAACAAGGTAGAGGCTATACAGAATTGGCCCCGCCCCCTCACAAAAAAGCAGGTACGTGCATTCCTGGGCATGGTGGGATACTACAGGAGATTCGTACCCAACTTTGCCACATTGGCGGCTCCATTGACCGATCTGACTAAGGGACGGAAATCGGTCATGGTGGAATGGAATGCAGATGCTGAAAAATAGGATTTTTATAACAGCTTACCTGTAAAATCCTTTTCTTGGAGTACATCACGGGACACAGAGCGACATAGTCATTACTAATGGGTTATATAGATACCGTCAGGTGCTGGCACTGGCAACTTCCAAAACCGGAAGTACCCTCCCCTATATAAGCCCCTCCCATCCGGGAGCACCTCAGTTTTGTAGCAAAGCAATAAGTGTCCCCAAAGAGGGGTGGGAGCTCTGTGTCCCGTGATGTACTCCAAGAAAAGGATTTTACAGGTAAGCTGTTATAAAAATCCTATTTTCTTTTTCGTACATCACGGGACACAGAGCGACATAGTCATTACTAATGGGATGTCCTAAAGCAATGCCAAATGAGGGGGGGGATACACCATATATAAGCTGAGCGCTATCAGACATGAGGATCTTTTGCGGCCTGCAACACACTGCGCCCAAAGGCGACATCCTCCTGACTTCTAACGTCCACCTGGTAGAACCTAGTAAACGTGTGTACTGAAGACCATGTTGCGGCCTTACAGATTTGAGCCAGGGAGGCCTGGTGATGCACTGCCCATGAAGTTCCAACTGCTCTCGTGGAGTGCGCCCTAACTTTGAACGGAGGCGGTCTATTTCTCAAGCCATAGGCTTGTATTATGACCTGTCGAATCCACTTGGCTAAAGTAGATTTTGACGCTGCCTGACCCCTTCTGGGGCCTTCCGGCAGAATAAACAAAGTATCCGTTCTGCGAATCTGAGCAGTGGCTTTTAGATAAGCTTTAACTGCTCCTACTACATCCAAAGAATGCAATAACTTTTCCTCTACCGAAGTAGGTTTGGGGAAAAAAGAAGGAAGAACCACATCTTGGTTCAAATGAAACCTCGATACCACCTTAGGAAGAAAGGCTGGATGAGGACGTAACACTACTCTGTCCTTATGGATAACCAGATATGGCTCCTTACAGGACATAGCTGCTAATTCCGATACTCTTTTAGCCGAACAAATGGCTACTAGAAAAATCAATTTCCTGGTGAGAAGCACCAAGGAAGTATGCTGTAATGGTTCAAATGGTTGTTTCTGTAGAACCGACAGAACCAAGTTTAGATCCCATGGACATATGGGAATATTAACCGGAGGACTAATACGCATCACTCCTTGTATAAAGGCTTTGACTAGTGAATGCGAAGCCAAGGGCCTTTGAAAAAATATTGACAAGGCCGAAATCTGACCCTTGATAGTACTCAAGGCAAGCTTCCTATCTACAGCCCATTGTAGGGAGTCCAGACTCCTATCTATTACGTACTTACGTGGATGCCATTTCTTGGCTTCACACCAGGCGACGTACGCCTTCCAGATTCTATAGTAGATCTGCCTGGATACCGGCTTCCTGGCATTGATCATGGTAGATACCACAGAATTAGAGAGCCCTCTCTTTTTTAGAATGTGGGCTTCAATAGCCAGGCCGTCAAACCTAGGGCTGGTAAGGAAGGGTGGTATATCGGTCCTTGCGAAAGCAGGTCCGGACGATGTGGGAGAGTCCAAGGACTCCCCACTGACATTTTACAATCTCCACGTACCACGCTCTTCGGGGCCACGCTGGAGCCACCAGAATCACTGGTTTCTTTTCTACCCTGATTCTGCGGAGTAATCGAGGTAACCATTGTGGCGGTGTGAATGCATATATCAGCTTGAACTGATCCCAAGGGAACACTAGGGCATCCGAGCCGCAAGCTAGGGGATCCCTTGTCCGAGAGACAAACCTGTCCCCCTTTGCGTTGAATCTGGATGCTAGAAGATCTACATCCGATGTTCCCCACCGCTGACATATTGTCCAGAAGACCTCGGGGTGAAGGGACCCTTCCTCTGGGCCTAATTGCTGGCGACTTAGAAAGTCCGCCTTCCAATTCTCCACTCCTGGAATGAATACCGCAGATATGGCTGGGACATATTTTTTCTGCCCATTTCAGGATGTAATTTACTTCCCTCTGGGCTGCACGACTCCTGGTGCCCCCCTGATGATTGATATATGCCACTGCTGTGGCTTTTTTTATTGTCTGATTGAATTCTGACAGGGGACCCTTGGAGTTTGGATGTCCATGCTACTAGGGCATACCGGTCTGCTCGTATCTCTAAGAGATTGATGGGCAGGGCCTTTTCTGCATCCGACCATCTGCCCTGGAGAGACCATTGCTCCAGTACTGCTCCCCAGCCTATAAGGCTGGCATCTGTAGTGACCACCTTCCAAGAAATCGGACTGAAGGATTTCCTTTTTTCCAGATTCTGGGAAACCAACCACCAACGGAGGCTCTTGCGAACGGAAGGGGACAAGGACATTGTAAGTCTAGGCCTGAATTTTTTTGTTCCAGGCTGACAGTATGGCCCCTTGCAAATTCCTTGAATGGAATTGACCGTAGGGTACTGCTTCGAATGATGCCACCATTTTTCCCAGCAGCCTCATATACAGGCGTATGGACGGCTGTCTTTTTTGTACCCACTAAGTGGATCAAATCTTTCAAAGACAACACCTTTCCTCGAGGCAAGAATATTTTTCTCTGGCCTGAATCCAACCTTAGCCCCAAGTATTCCAGACTTTTGACTGGTTTTTAGGGCTGACTTGTCTCGGTTGATAATCCAACCGTGAGATTCCAGATACTTGATCGTCTTGTGAACGACCACGTCTAGTTTTTTCACTGAGTGGTCTATCAGCAACAAGTCATCCAGATATGCCATTATCATTACACCTTGTGTTCTTAGATTGGCCAATAAAGGGCCAGAATTCTTGTAAACACTCGTGGTGCTGTGGCCAAACCGAAGGGTAAGGCTCTGAACTGAAAATGGCGCCCTTCTACTGCAAAGCGTAGAAATTTTTGGTGGACTGGAAAGATGGGAATGTGCAAATAAGCATCTTTGATGTCGATCGTGGCTAACCAATCCTCCCCTTGTAGGGCAGTGGCCACCGATCGGATCGACTCCATCGGAAAGACCTGATATACAGGAATTTGTATAGCCCTTTTAGAATTAATATGGGCCTCCCGTCCGCGTTTGCTTCGGGACTGTAAAGAGGTTTGAGTAAAACCCGAACCCTCCTTCTTCCAGGGGAACCTCCATAATTACTCCTTGGAGCAATAGTTGTTCTAGTGCCAACAGGAGGGACTCTCTCTTCCGGGGATCCCTTGGCACGTTTGACCTCAAAAATGGGAAGGAGGAGAGTCTTTTAACTCCAAACTGTATCCCAAACCTACTGCGGAGAGCACCTATCTGTCTTGATCGTGTCCCGCCAGGTCTCTTGCGAACAACTGGAGTCCTCCCCCCACCCGACTGAGTGGGGGCTTCAATGAATTTAACTTTGGGGGAGGTTATGTACCTCCCCTGACCCAGGGTTTCTCATTACCCTGCTACTGTCCCTGTTTTTTATCCCCGGGATTTGACCGAGGAGGCCGTCGGAACTGTTACACAGCCGATGCCCCAGGGACTGGAGAAGCAGGCCTCTTAAAGAGGGCCTCTAACTCTGCTTTTAACCGGCAAGAGCGTATTTTTACCGCTGGAAATTTTCTGGATATATTTGTCCAGGTTTTCCCTGAATAAGCGTTCACCATGAAATGGGACGCTAACCAGCCATTCTTTACAGGGAGCTTCAGCAGACCAGTTTTTGAGCCATAGGAGCCTACGCGTATGTACTATAGACAGCGTAAGGCGGGAGGCCTGATGGACTGAATCCTCTATGGCGTCAACCGCAAAGCCTAAGGCTCTAGGTAGATCAGCTAGGGCAAAGCCTGCTGATCTGTCAAGTCCCTCAAGACCTGTTTCAACTGATCCTTCACTGCTTAGCAGACCCCAATAGCTGCTACTGCTGGTTGTATCACCAAGCAGATTTTCATAAGGACTCCAACCTTTTATTTATTGGGTTCTTGAACATTTGGACATTATCCACTGGACATGTCAGTGATTTATACATACAAGAGATGGCTGCGTCCACTGTAGGGACCTTCTATTTTTTTTTTTTTTTTTTGATGAACTTATCCTCCATGGGATAGACCACCGGAAATCTCTTGGGGGAATAAATATTTTCTCAGGACGTTCCCAATCCTGGTAAATGAGCCCTTTCAGTAAAGGGTGAAGTGGAAAAGAACAAACAGTCTGGGGGCTTCTAGCGACCCCAACGAGGATACAGTAGTGGTTGATGGTTCCGCAAGGTGCATTTTTAAATGCTGATCGGACCATGTTAGTCAGAGACTGAACCCATAATCTTTCAGCTTGAGATGCTGAGAAAAGGTTCCCCCACTGTTGATTCCTCTATAACAGAATCAACCTCATCCTGATCCCCTTCAGGCAGGTCGATCCCTGTATGGGACTGTTGCTCTGCTAACAGGCACTCTGAAGGAGGAGACGGAGATCGGGCGTGCTTTCCCTGACAGGGAGGCAGCGATAAATGTTGACAATCTCTCTCTAATCCTCCCAGAGCTGAGGAAAAAACCTCCTCTGTTACATACACAGGAGCAGGTGACTGAGGACAGCCACAGTACCAAGTACCCCTGCGGGGTCTCTACGGTCACTTACCTCTGAACTTCAGGGGAGACTGGTGCAGCAGAAGTATGCCCAAGATCCTCAGAGCCCGATGAGACCCCCTTCGCTTCCTGGAAGATTCAGTTCCGGAGCTTCTGGACGGCATATTCCTAAGCCTAAAGCTGAGGTATTCCAGCCGTAATACACCACTTTTACTGAGAATAGTCTAGCACAATTGCTGCTATATCACAGTTGGTGTCTACTAATGTGCCTTTCTAGGGGATGCCTGTATCAACCGCTTGCTGTATGCCTTTAAATGTTGCCAGCTCTGTCTCTGTACTTCATAGCCAGCTCACTACAATATTGTGTTTTTTTTAAAACTGCTGGGACGCCCGCACATGCGCAGAAGCGCTGCGGCGCGCACAGAGCGTCATCCCCCAGGCTCCGCCCCCTTTCCCGGCTCACCTCTATATATAGAGGCGCGTGCACGTGCACGCGCGCGGGCACGTGCGCCTTCGGCGCTAATTTCAAATATGGTAACAAGGGACAGGAGCCAGGGCCCCTCTTTGCCGCAGGCCGGGGGATGGACAAACACTGCAACATGGCAGAGGAAGCAGTTTCCTATAAGAGAACTCACCATCTGCCTGGACTTTGCTCTGCTGAGAAGAAGCTAGTCCACATGACAAGAAAACATTCCACAGCGGCCTCTAGTGGACAAACACAGGTACCGCAGTCTAATATATTAAATATATATAAAAAAAAATATTTTTTTTTTTTTTTCTTGACCACCATTAAAAATTATTACATTTTTTTTGTAGTTACAGGCATGCACAGAATTTTGCGGGAATACCATTAGGTAACAGACAGAAAGACAAATTAGGCTTGGGGGTCCCCCAATAGAACCAAGTTCCTGGGGGCCCCCACTTACCTGTTCCCCGCCGCAGGACTTTGTTTTGGTCCACAAAAGCCCAAACTTCACCTATCACGGCAGGCATTGTAATCAAACCTTCAGGGACCGGGTTCCCAAGGATTCCACTCCCCTGGACCTGTATAGCACCCTGCACAGAAAACATCTTGGTCGTGGGTATGACCAGAGCTCTGGATCCCAGGGTCCAGCTCTCCTAAGAGAAGCATTACAGGCAAAACCTTGCTCTTCTTTCTGCAAGGCCCAGGTACCGACCGTTTAGCTATGAAGCTTTTTTGGTCGGATCCGGAATAGCTTACTGAGGCCCAAAAGAACCTGTACGCAAGCTCAGTGAAAAACACATGTTTCTTCTTGGCCAACACCTTAGACACTGGCAAAAAACTGAGGTGCTCCCGGATGGGAGGGGCTTATATAGGGGAGGGTACTTCCGGTTTTGGAAGTTGCCAGTGCCAGCACCTGACGGTATCTATATAACCCATTAGTAATGACTATGTCGCTCTGTGTCCCGTGATGTACGAAAAAGAAAGGCTTTTTTGGAGCTCAAGTCAGCACTGTGCCAACACCCTGTCCTGATAGCACCTAATTTTTCAAACGAGTTTGTTGTCCAGACTGATGCTTCCGATGTAGGATTGGGAGCTGTGTTGTCACAGGTTGTTCATGGTGAGGAGCACCCAGTAGTCTTCCTCAGTAGGAAGTTGACACCAGCGGAGAAAAACTACGCTATAGTTGAACGAGAATGTCTGGCCATTAAGTGGGCTCTGGAATCCCTCAGATATTACCTCTTGGGAAGGAAGTTTAGGTTAATTTCTGACCATGCCCCTTTAACATGGATGAGACAAGGTAAAGGGACTAATGCCAGAATTACACGTTGGTTCCTGGCACTCCAGGAATTTAAATTTGTAGTGGAGCATAGGCCCGGGAGACTGCATTAAAATGCAGATGCCCTCTCATTGTTTTAGCTCCACTGTTGCCTCCACCTCCTTGGCGTTGGGGCACAGGGGGGGGGATATGTACAGGACGCCGTGGCTGGGTCCTGGAAGGACGCTATATTTCCCCTCTGTTTGGGCTGTGGTTCCTTTAAGGGAACAGCAATGGTTAACACACCTGTCCAAGGAAGTGGTTTAAGAGAGACAGGAAGTGGTAGGTGAGTGAGTGAAGGAGTGTAGTGAAGTCTGCATGGTGAATGGTGGACACTGCAAAAGCTGTGGAGGCTGTGAAAAGCTCTGGGAAGCTGTGAATGTACATGGCAGTGGCCTGCATGGAAGCCTGCTATCTGGGAAACTTACCTGCAACACCAAGTAAGGACTGTTTAACTGCGACAGCAGTTATAAACTCTACAAGTCGATGAGACTGTCATTTCTTTTGTTTTGCTGCTGTGAAGCCATTTAAGTTTAAATAAACGTCCTTTTGTTTAAAAAGCCTGTGTCCTGCGATCTAGCTGGTTCCCCGAACATTACATCACCTATAAACAAGCAAGATTTCTGTCTCTCACAGACCTGTATCTTCTTCTTTAAGAGGCTCCTCTGTCCTCCACTCATTACCTGTATTAATGGCACCTATTTGAACTTGTTATCAGTATAAAAGACACCTGTCCACAACCTCAAACAGTCACACTACAAACTCCACTATGGTGAAGACCAAAGAGCTGTCGAAGGACACCAGAAACAAAATTGTAGACCTGCACCAGGCTGGGAAGGCTGAATCTGCAATAGGCAAGCAGCTTAGTGTGAAGAAATCAACTGTGGGAGCAATAATTAGAAAATGGAAGACATACAAGACCACTGATAATCTCCCTCGATCTGGGGCTCCACGCAAGATCTCACCCCGTGGGGCCAAAATGATCACAAGAACGGTGAGCAAAAATCCCAGAACCACACGGGGGGGCCTAGTGAATGACCTGCAGAGAGCTGGGACCAACGTAACAAAGGCTACCATCAGTTACACACTACGCCACTAGGGACTCAGATCCTGCAGTGCCAGACGTGTCCCCCTGCTTAAGCCAGTACATGTCCGGGCCCGTCTGAGGTTTGCTAGAGAGCATTTGGATGATCCAGAAGAGGATTGGGAGAATGTCATATGGTCAGATGAAACCAAAGTAGAACTGTTTGGTAGAAACACAACTCGTCATGTTTGGAGGAGAGAGAATGCTGAGTTGCAACCAAAGAACACCATACCTACTGTGAAGCATGGGGGTGGCAACATCATGCTTTGGGGCTGTTTCTCTGCAAAGGGAACAGGACGACTGATCCGTGCACATGAAAGAATGAATGGGGCCATGTATCGTGAGATTCTGAGTGCAAACCTCTCATCAGCAAGGGCATTGAAGATGAAACGTGGCTGGGTCTTTTAGCATGACAATGATCCCGAACACACCACCCGGGCAACAAAGGAGTGGCTTCGTAAGAAGCATTTCAAGGTCCTGGAGTGGCCTAGCCAGTCTCCAGATCTCAACCCATAGAAAACCTTTGGAGGGAGATGAAAGTCCATGTTGCCCAGCGACAGCCCCAAAACATCACTGCTCTAGATGAGATCTGCATGGAGGAATGGGCCAACATACCAGCAACAGTGTGTAACAACCTTGTGAAGACTTATAGAAAACATTTGACCTCTGTCATTGCCAACAAAGGATATTTAACAAAGTATTGAGATGAACTTTTGATATTGACCAAATACTTATTTTCCACCATAATTTGCAAAAAAGATATATTTCCAAATCAGATAATGTGATTGTCTGGATTTGTTTCCACATTTTGTCTCTCATGGTTGAGGTATACCTATGATGACAATTACAGACCTCTCTCATCTTTTTAAGTGGGAAAACTTGCACAATTGGTGGCTGACTAAATACTTTTTTTTCCCCACTGTAAGTCTGGGTTTAGACTTGTAATTGAGGGGCAGTAAATGACTCCCAAGCTGTAAATGCAGCAGATGGAGGTGTACACATGTTACAGGTGTGGTTTGCAGGTGTAGAGCTTGGCAAAGAAGATCCTCCCTGTCGCATTCAATGGGCAGTACCGTGAACTGAACGTGACACCTATTCAACTGAATGGGGCCACCCCACAATGGCATACAATGCAATGGTGGCGCAGGTTTTTAAGGTGTAAAATTGGCTGTGAGATAACAAACTAACACTTCCTCCCACCTGTCAAATGTCCAACGTGGGTTGCTCTTTAGAGGTCAGACACACAAATAAAAACAAGCCCTTACCTATATAACAAATTATTAAAATGTCATCTTTTTCTTCCGTTTAAAAAACGGAATGGACGTAAAACGAATGTTAGCGGACGACATCCGCTTACATCTAATCCACCTACATCCGTTTTTAACCCAAAAATATGGGCGGTCAGTTTTTTAGTTCAGATATGCTTTTCATACATTTAAAAAAAAAAAAAAAAAGTGTCAGCGGACATGAAAACGGATGTCAAAATTGACATCCGTATCAGGTTTTTTTACCAAAAAAAGTGACTGAACTGAACTAAAAAACTGAACGCCCGTGTGAAAGGACCCTAAATATTGTTGACAGCCCTGAGGCTAGCAGTGCTCATACATAGCCTGTTAAAAGCATGCAATGAGACAATTGGACACTGAATTTGTATGGCACAATTACATTTTCCAACAAAATGTTAAAACATTTTACAGAGCTGGGCAGCTCAAGTCAGATCAATGACACATCCCCTTCACTCCTCTTCCATGCTACACCAGCGTCTGGGATTGATTCACCAAAGCCAAATAGGCTGTTCACTTTACAAGGGAATTTTCACTTTGCAATAGTTTTTTCTCTTAGCTTAGTGAATGTGTTGAAAATTTGCTTTCCACAAAATACCCAATCATGTGCAAAGTATGTTTACTTGTGCACTGAATAATGGGAGGTCAACAAAGTTTTATTACATTAACGAGGCTAAGGAAAAATTACCTTGAAAAGTGAAAAGCCTATCTGTCTTTAGCAAGCATCCTTGGAATGTCTGAAAGGGAACAGCTTTTGTTTATTAAAAGCAGAGTTCCGCCTAATTTTTTTTCTTTCTTAAAGTCAGCAGCTAAATACTGCAGCTGCTGACTTTTAAAATAAGGACACTTACCTGTCCAGGGCACCCGAAGCCGATCCCCGTCCCTCGGCTTTCGGGTGGAGGCTCTGCCATCTTCGGTAAGGGAATCAGGAAGTGAAACCTTGCGGCTTCACTTCCTGGTTCCCTACTGCGCATGCACAACTCACGCTGCGTGATCCCACTGGTCCCTGCTGTCTTCTGGGGCCTGTGTGTACCCAGAAGACAGCGGGGGGGGGTGGAGAAGGCGCCGGAAGTGGTGTAGATACCCGCGGGTGGCTAGGGTATCTATGCCTGGAAGTGGGAGCAAAATACCTGTATTAGACCGGTATCTGCTCCCTCCTCCCCCCTGAAAGGTGCCAAATGTGACACCGGGGGGAGGATTCCGAAAAGCGAAAGTTCAATTTTTGTGTGGAACTCAGCTTTAAGGCTGCATTCACACCTTAGCAGAACGACTTTCAGACATTTTTATTTGAGAGTATTGAGTGTTATTAGTGTGTATGTCAAGCATTTTAGACGTGTACTGTATTACAAGCATTTTACAGCTGCAGGCGTTTTGGTTTAACCAATAGAAAGCACTAGGGTGAGGAGATTAGGGGTGGAGAGCTGCTGTTTGAGCAGAAAACGCACAACAAAATGCTTGTAGAAAGCCCATATCACACATTTACAGGCGTTCCCATCGAAGTCTAGGTCCAATCTGCCAAAAAGCAGCTCATGTTTTGCTTCAGGCGATAGAACGCTCAGATGTGAACAGGGGCCATTGAAATAAATAGGATTTGGCTTGTTGAGCATGTTAAGCCTCGTTCACACGATCGGACTTCCATAGGACAAATCCGTGGTTTTTTGTCCGAAGGACGTTGTCCGTGAACTCATTCTACATACAGACGGCAGAACATTTTCAGACAACATACACCAAACTTCGTGGTTTTTCAGCTCTTTACCGCCACCCTTTGGGCAACTTCTGCTATTGTTGTCTGATGTTTAGCATTGGTTCGGAGCATGCGTGTTTTTACTTTGGATTTTAGTCCGACGGATTTGTGTACACACGATCGGATAACATTTGTTGTCGGACAATTTGAGAGCATGACCATCCAACATTTGTTGTTGGAAATTCCGACAACATTTGTCCGATGGAGCATACAGATGGTCGGATTGTCCAACAAAACACGTCCGTCGGACAATTGTTGTCGGAATCTCCGATCGTGTGTACGGTGGGCCTTTAGAGCTACAAGCTTCAAGCAGAAAATCGCTCAGGTGTGAACGGGGCCTTAGAAAATCTTTAGTGCTTTAGGAATCCCTTGGCATAGGTGCAGCAGCTAGTAAATGTGCATCTGTAACCACTGCCACGCGGGTAAATCTATTGTATCTTTTCTCTTGAAGTCACACAGACCTCAGTCATTGCCAAACTGCTAAAATGCCAGAATGTAGAAAGCATTTAAGAAAAGAAAAAAAGTTTAAAGCTACATGACAGTTGTCAAATAATGCCTTTTAATTGCATATATGAAGACTGTAAGGTGCATGGTGTTCATATACAGTTTTAAGCGTTGTTCTTCATGGCAGTCAGTGGGATTATACAAACGTACAATTGGAACATTAACATCTATAAGATAAACTTCCAATCCTTTTTATACAATTGTAGCGGGGTGTTCCCCTTTAATGCAGAGAGACAAGAAGTTCCAGGTGAGAGGTGAGTCGGGAGGAAGTAAAGAGACATTATGGAAGTGAAAGCAGAGGAGAGAGAGACTACATCTCCCAGTACATCTTGCAGCACCCAGGGTGCATTGCTCCAGAACAGAGGCGCTGGAGGAAGATCAGCAGGTGGCCAAGGCGAATGTCACACCTGTACCAGTGTTGGTCCATTCGGTCAAGAGCCCAGAAAGAGATGCGGAGGTTGACACTCTGAAATCGCAAATGGCCCAAGTGTTGGAGATGCTGACCTCTTTGATGGAGAAAGATCAGAGAAGACGAGAGAAACCAAGCCCAAGAAAGGAGTTGTTCCCGAACACCTCAGCACCGGCCTCCCTACAGGACCGAGAAGAGGTGATTTGCTATAACTGCGGAGGGAGTGGCCACTTTGCTAACGTATGCTCCAGCCCAAAGAAGAAGAGAACAGATAATTGCAAGCCGGCGGGAAACTCCAAAGGGGCCCCGGTGAAGGAGTCAACCGGGTGCCCATCATCTTCAGTGCGCTCCAAACTAAAAAAAAAGGCCAAGAATGGAGGAGACAAAACTCCTAGGAGGAGGTATAGTACACCCCCACCAAGATGTACCCCAGAGGGAGGGGGCAAGACCCCTCAGTGGAAGTACAGCACCCCAAAGAAGGAACATCCACCTAAAAGGAACAATAACATCCCTCAGCGGGTTTGTGCCCCCATTGAGAGGGAGAAAGTCAATGCATGCCAGGCTCAGGAAAAATTAAAGTCCAAAAGGAGCAGGGCAAGGGTCGAAAGCAAAAAAAAAAGAGGTGACCCCAGTCCGGCCATACCCAAAGGAACTGGTGGGCCCGTCTCCTACTGTGCCCATTCAAGTGGAAGGAGTCTATACTAAAGCTCTTTTGGACACCGGAGCACAGGTGACTTTACTATACCGGGACTTCTATGATAGGCACTTGAGTCATCTGCCTATCCAGAAGATAGAAGAGCTGGAGATATGGGGACTTGGAACCCAGAGTTTCCCTTATGATGGGTACCTGCCCATAAAGATGACTTTCGACCCATCCGTGGCTGGGAAGGCTGAAGTGTTTGACACCCTGGCAGTTGTGTGTCCCCGGCCGCCTGGAGCCAGCAAGATTTCCCTGATCATTGGGACAAACACGGATCTAGTCAGGAGACTCCTGACCCCTCTAGTGAAAGAGAGAAACCATTCAGCCACCAAAATCCATCCCATGCTAAAGACGGCCTACCAACGACTGGTCTTAGAGCAGAAGACCCCGGGAGAGGGGATAGGGAAGGTGTGGAGACTTGGCAGAGAAGGAGTAGTGCTACAGCCTGGAGAAGTAACCTGTCTTAGGGCCACTGTGAAGCTTTCGTGGGAACAACCTGGCCCCTTTGTCATGCTGGAATCAGACCCAAGGGAAGAGTCCTCAGGCCTGGAAGTGATACCAGAAGTGATTCCGTTCAAGGCCCTGAAGAAGGCCCATGGCAGAGTTCCGGTGAGTGTTAGGAACACTACGGGAGGACCCATGGAGATCCCTGCCAGAGTGTTGCTTGGACAGGTGAGCCCTGCTGCCCCGGTCACTTGGTCCGAAGTCAAGGGGACGGGTGACGGAGGAGATGTTTGGGAGAAACTGTCCGTGGAAAACCCGAACCTACCCAGGGCTTGGAAAGAAAGAGCCAAGGCCCAGCTGACCAGGTGGGAGAAGATCTTTTCCGAAGATGAATTCGATGTGGGGTGTGCAAGAAGTGCCACCCATCGGATCCGCCTCCAAGAAGATAAGCCCTTCCGTGAGAGGGTCAGGCGGGTCCCCCTGGCAGATCTGGAGGATCTGAGGGAACAACTTGTAGAACTAAAGAAGACTGGTGTTATCCGTGAGTCTAGAAGTCCCTATGCCTCCCCAATCGTGGTGGTCAGAAAGAAGAATGGGTCGTTGAGGCTTTGTATCGATTACAGGACTCTCAACAGGAGAACCATCCCTGACCAATACACCACGCCAAGGATAGAAGATGCCCTACAAAGTTTGTCTGGAGCCAAATGGTTCAGTGTGATGGACCTCAAGAGTGGGTACTATCAAATCCCTATGCACCCAGAAGACAGGGAGAAGACAGCCTTCATAACCCCGGTGGGATTCTTCGAATTCAATAGGATGCCTCAGGGTCTGTCTGGAGCTCCTGCTACCTTTCAACGCCTTATGGAGAAGACTGTTGGAGACATGAATCTTATAGAAGTCCTTGTGTACTTGGACGATGTCATTGTCTTTGGAAGAACCTTGGAAGAACATGAAGCCAGGTTGGAGAAAGTATTGAGAAGACTCAGCGAAGAGGGACTTAAGCTTTCCCCCGAGAAGTGTCGGTTCTACCAGTCTTCTGTGAACTATCTGGGGCACATAGTGTCTGAAGAAGGGGTGGCCACAGATCCTGAGAAGTTGGAAGCAGTCACTTCCTGGCCACGACCCACCACAGTAACAGAGCTCAGATCCTTCCTGGGGTTCTGCTCCTATTATAGGAGGTTTGTGGAGGGGTTTGCTCGGATTGCCCGCCCGTTGAATGAATTGCTAAAGGCAGAAGGGGAAGAGGATGACTCAGGGCCCAGGAGGCCTGGTGAGTCAGTTCAAGATCAGTGGAACCCAAGGTGTGAAGAGGCCTTTCATGCTCTGAAGAGGAGCTTAACCACTGCCCCAGTCCTGGCCTACGCCGACCCTACCAGACCTTATGAATTACATGTGGATGCCAGCCATGAGGGTCTAGGTGGTGTACTCTACCAAGAACATGAAGGACAACTGCGACCAGTGGCCTATGTGAGCAGGAGCCTGACCCCCTCAGAAAAGAATTACCCCACTCATAAGCTGGAATTCCTGGCCCTCAAATAGGCGGTAGTAGACAAGCTAAAAGACTACTTGTATGGGGCAGAGTTTACTGTGAAGACAGACAACAACCCCCTGACCTACCTCTTCACCACCGCAAAACTAGATGCCACCGGACACAGGTGGTTGGCCGCATTGTCTGGATTCAACTTCAGTCTGAAGTACAGACCAGGAGCCGGAAATAGGGATGCAGATGCCCTGTCCCGGAGGTCTCATGCCACGACAAATGACTGGGAAGATTGGACCCAAGTGGCACCGGACGGGGTGCGGGCCCTTTGTCAAGGGGCTGAATTCCAAGCCAGAGGAGGCTCCAGAGCAGAAGAAATAGGGGTTACCATGGTAGGAGTCCCCAAACACTATTGTGGGGTAACTCAACTGGAGGAAGACAACCTACCGAGACTGTCCAAGAAGGAGTTGAGGTGTGACCAATTGGAAGACCCCATGGGGAGATTGGTCCTCGAAGCCCTGGAGAATCAGGATCCCAACAAATTCCTACATCACCCCTCAAAGGAGGCTCGCCTGTTGAGGAAGGAATTGGACAGGCTACAGGTACAACAGGGAGTGGTCTACCGAAGGGGCCCCTCTGATGACTCAGAAGATAAGTGGCAGTTATTTCTTCCAGAGAAGCACCGAGAGACTGTACTAATTGCCCTGCATGACCATCATGGTCACCTAGGGGCAGAAAGGACCTTCCAGCTCGTCAGAAATCGGTTCTATTGGCCCTGCATGAGGGCAGAAGTAGAGGAGTATTGCCATTCCTGTGCACGATGCATTCAGAGAAAGACCCTACCCCATCAAGCTGCCCCAATGGGCCACTTACAGAGTCAAGGCCCAATGGATCTGGTATGCATTGACTTTCTCTGCCTCGAACCCGACCTGAGTGGATTGGGGAATGTTCTGGTAATAACCGACCATTTCACCCGCTATGCTCAAGCTTTCCCAACCAAAGACCAGAAGGCATCCACCGTGGCCAAGATACTTATGGAGAAGTATTTTGTCCATTACGGACTACCACAGAGACTCCACTCAGATCAAGGAAGGGACTTTGAGAGTCGGTTGATCCGAAGACTTTTGGATTCATTAGGAATAAAGAAGACCAGAACCACGCCTTACCACCCACAAGGAGATGCTCAGCCGGAGAGATTTAACCGGACCCTGCTCAACATGTTGGGAACCTTAGAAACAGAGAAGAAGCAACACTGGAGTCAGCACATATCAGCCCTAGTACATGCCTATAACTGTACCACAAGTGACGCCACTGGCTACTCCCCTTATCGACTTATGTTTGGGAGAGAAGCAAGGCTACCTGTGGACCTGGCCTTTGGCACTTCTATAGACAATACCTCAGCTACATCCCACAAGGGATACGTGGACAGACTTAGACGTAGCTTGCAGGTGGCCTATGAACAAGCCCAGGCGGCTTCGGATCAAAGGGGGGCCCGCAACAAGAGAAATTTTGATCTGAAGGTTCGAGTGCAAGATCTGCAGCCCGGGGACCGAGTACTGCTACACAATCTGGGGGTCCCTGGAAAACACAAGCTTGCCGACAGGTGGAGATCTGAGCCCTATGTTGTCTGTAGGAAGTTGCCCGGTTTGC
The DNA here is from genome assembly GCA_029206835.1 of Rana muscosa. Taxonomy (NCBI): domain Eukaryota; kingdom Metazoa; phylum Chordata; class Amphibia; order Anura; family Ranidae; genus Rana; species Rana muscosa. The sequence goes on along the minus strand of CM055122.1, from coordinate 159,629,546 downwards.
CTGTTTACAAACTAAAGCCAGAAGGAAAGGTGGGTCCACTGAAGACGTGGCATCGGAACCACCTGCTCCCACTTGCTGAGGCAGTCAGAATACCTCCCGTGAGAGACTCCCCTGAACCGGCCTCTATCCTGGATATTCCTAGGCCGAACACTCGGTCCCAGACCTCTCGAGCCAAAGATGGGGAGGCCTCCCAATTGAGTACAGAAGAAGGTGGAGAACTGGACTGGCTGTGGCCTCCCTCGACTCTGGGAACGTCCGCCATAGATCTCCCAAATGGAGGGGATACCCCAGATGCAACGCTGAATCCGGAGGCTACTGAATTCATACCCTTCAGTCCCTCAGCTGATTACTGGGAAGATGTTCCTGACACTTGCGCAGAGGAGGACTCTAGAGATTCCATACGTCAGTCGACTTCTGAATCAGAGGTTCCAGAACCAGCAATGTTACCTGAACTTACTCCTGAAGAAGAGCCTGTGGTGCCAGAGTCAGAAGCACCAAGAGAGCAGAGGGCTCGCAGAGTCATCAGGCCTCCCAAGAAACTAACTTACCCCCAAATGGGGACGAGCTCAGAGGACTCTGTTGTAACGGCTAGGAGAAGTGTTGAACAACCTGATCCTTCCACCGTCCATTTGGTGGAGGGCAACCCCAGCTCACTCTCTGGCACAGTTAGGCAGGCCACTCATGGTAGTGTGACCTGTGGGCAAGAGAGTTCCATCCCAAAGTTTTGGTGGGAATTCCCTATGCCAACATCATGCTCGACATTGTCCAAAATGGTAAACAGTATTTGTTGAAGTTTATCTTTGGGGACCAAAGAGTTCAAGTGGGGGGAGTGTGTAGCGGGGTGTTCCCCTTTAATGCAGAGAGACAAGAAGTTCCAGGTGAGAGGTGAGTCAGGAGGAAGTAAAGAGACATTATGGAAGTGAAAGCAGAGGAGAGAGAGACTACATCTCCCAGTACATCTTGCAGCACCCAGGGTGCATTGCTCCAGAACAGAGACTGCTGGGGGAGACTTTATAAAGGGGAGGCGGAGTTTTGGTCGGTCTTTTTGGACACCCCTCTCCTAGCAAGAGGATGTCTGTGCTGAACTGCTGTGTGCACAAGGCCTGAAGCCTGGGCCGTGTGCTCCTTTCCAAAGAGCCCTCTGCCAGCCTAGCAGAGCCTTAGAGACATCTAATCCTCCTTGCTGCAGTACACCAGAAGGATTGAAGACTTGGATGTCGGTGGATTCCTGTTCCTAGACGAATCGATGGAGGAAACGGACTTTGACTTGCCCGGGTGGTGAGAGCTGTTTAAAGACAGATACCTTTATCTTTACTATTCGTTGGGATTACAAAGTTGTTCTTCAAGTGCACCACCGAAAAGATTGCTAGCGAATATTGTTTCACTGAACTTCCATCTAGATCAGTCAGGCCTGACTGCATAGGTAGACATTGCTGGGTGTTAGTCTACCCATGAGGGGAAGTAGCTGTAAAAGGGCAGCGCTAGAGTTGCATAGCAATACTTTATTATTCTGATTACTCTGTTTATCTTTATTACTGTTTATTGCAGGGATCTGCAACTTGTTATACTGTTGTTTATTACTTGCCCATTAGCCTCAGTAAAATATCTGGGTAAAGTACATTTGGTGTCAGTTCCGCTTACTTTAATAGGAGTTTTAAAGTATATTCTGTGTATGTTTGTTATAGGACTGCGTCACCAACAGTTGCGGTCACGCGGTCCTATCCCTCTATCACCAGCTGTGCCACGGGAGGTTAGAGCCGATTGCCAGGGGTTGACAGCAGTGCACTACAGGGCCCAAATCAATATCAGCGGCTCTCTTAACTGGGGGTAGCGCTACACAATCATTATTAGACTTTTTTTTTTATGCGGTGTATGTGTGGCGATATAGATGAAAGTATCTTGCAGTCAAAACATTAGAAAAAACTACATATGTGTGTGGCCAGATTTAGCCTCGTGTTACCAAATAGCCACCAAAAATAGAAAGCCTTTTTTTTTTTTATTACAGCTAAATACATTGTTTCATCACGGAATTTTAGTACATTTATGTACTCAGCAACTGAACACACTGACACACTTCATTAATATTAAAACTTGCGAGGAAAACTGTTAAGTATCAGTGAAAATATTTGCAAAATGAATATGAAATTGTCATAAAAAGCCCACTGGAACTTAATTAAAAGGGACATTATTATGCCTTTCCTTCTCTCACTTACTTTTCTGTTTAAAAAATATTAGTCTTAAAGAAAATGACAGTATTTCAGTCAGCTAATAAAATCTATATTGAATCCTATAACTCCTTGCTGCAAAGCCCATCATCCGGAGAATGAAGCCAGTGCTCAGGCCCTGGGAATATACTTTTAGGCCCCTGCTCACACTGGTGCGACATGAAAGTCGTGCGACTGTCCAACCGACTTTGCCCTGCAACGTCGGTCCGACTTCCAATGCGACTTTAATGAACAGGATCTGTTTTTGACCCGACTGAGAAAAGAAAAACAAACAGTGTGGGGTCCTCCCCCCAAATCCATATCAGACCCTTCAGGTATATATATATATATATATATATATATATATATATATATATATATATATATATAAAGTATAATATATACAGTATACTGATCAAAATATAGAAGAAAATTGATCTCACAACTATTTTATAATTTCAGTGATTAGTAGTAGGCAGATGTCCTTATTAATAATCAGTAGTAGACAAATATTCGTAAATTCAAATTTAAATAGGCAGTTTTTGGGCCTGGAGATCGAGGGAAGTAAAACCTAGCTCGGTACGACCCCACTGACGGGTCCTGTAGGCTTGTGTGCTGGGAAGAGTGGACACCTCCCCTCATCAGTCCTCATAAGGATCCTTCAGACCTTTTGGCTTAGGAATTAAGCAGGAGGCCGAAGTATTCTCATATTGGAGGCAACAGACTGCTGAAATACGCATTTCCATCAATAGAAGTATTGTGTTTTTTTTTCGAATAAAATTGAAAATATTAGTTGCAAGGAGAAATGATTCCTTCTGATCCTACACATTATGGAGCCATTTACAGATACAAAATTATATGTCCTGTTGCACAGAATCACCTAGGCCATCAGGAAGCAAGACCTCCCACCAGGTGTGTGAATACCTCCAAAGGCGATTCTTCAAAGGGGATTAACCCCAGTTCACACCAGTCCAATTTGTCATGCGATTCAACAGTTCCAAATCGCATAACAAGTCGCACTCTATCGTCAGTAATAGGAACCGTTGAAATTGCCACAACTCATGTCGCAGCAACTTTAAAAAAGGTTAGCACTACTTTTTGCCGATTTCATTGCAACTTGCATAGACTTCTGTTGCAGGAAGTCGCAAGCCACAATGAAATCGGCAGTGAAAATAGCACTGAAAAGCAGCTTTGAAATCGTGTTGAAGTAGCGTGATTTCAAAGTCGCAAACGGGGGCCCTCATTTTTCGATATAGGAAATTAATGAAATATGAACATTGTTTTTGACTGGTAGAGTGTTTACTGATTTATGGTGTTCTCTTGCCAACAGGATAAAGCAATATACATTTTATGATATGGATTTTATGGTATCATACAAGAGCTTGGGATACACAATATAGGTATAAAAAAAAAGTTGAATTTTTATTATGGTACAGAAACATGTACCGAAATATGTCGAGCATGCAATGCACAGATGGTATATGGCAGGGCTTGACAAATTTACTTGGAATCTAGGAGCCAGCTAAAAAAGTTAGGAGCCAGGAACGAGCCCCGTCCCGCCGAGCTTGCGCGCAGAATCGAACGCATACGCAAGTAGCGCCCGCATATGAAAGCGGTGTTCAAACCACACATGTGAGGTATCGCCGCGATCGGTAGAGCGAGAGCAATAATTCTAGCCCCAGCCCTGCTCTGTAACTCAAAACATGCAACCTGTAGATTTTTTTTTTAAACATCGCCTATGGAGATTTTAAAGGGTAAAAGTTTGTCGCCATTCCACGAGTGGGCGCAATTTTGAAACGGGACATGTTGGGTATCAATTTACTCTGCGTAACATTATCTTTCACAATATAAAAAAAAAATTGGGCTAACTTTACTGTTGTCTTATTTTTTTATAAAGTGGCTTCTGTGTACTAAGCTTAGAATTCATAGTCCTAGAGAGATTATTGCATTGTGTTTCCTGTGCCTGTGTGCTCAGTTGTAAATTTGCTGTTAATCTGTATAAGGCCCCTTTCACACGGACGGATAGAATGGTGCTTTTAGCTGCGGATTTTCTAGTTTTCTACCTCAGCTAAAAGCACACAATGCTTTCCTATGGCCCCATTCACACACAGCGTTTAGCTGCGATTTCGTTACATGCGGTTCGGTGCGAATAGAAAAAATAGAATTGAATGCGTCCAGGTGCGATGTAGCGCAGCTATCTGCACATAACTGCAGGTAATCGCAGTGCACTGTGTCAGCTGCGGATAGCAGCGTAAACAAAAGAAAAAAACAACAGGAAGCACATCAAAATAAAAATGGTTGCTATGGGGATGACAATAATAGCCAATTGCAGCTAAACGCAGCCGCATGTAAACGCAGCTAAAAGCAGTGTACAAATGCAGCTGATCGCTGTGCCTGGGGGTCTTGAATTTCAAAAGAAAGAAACATGCTTTTAACTGCGGCAGAACAGCCGCCCGTGTGAAAGGGGCCTTACACTGCATCATATGGCTGATAAATACATGCAGATTTGTGTGCGTGTGTGGAAGATACCGCATCTTCCAGACAGGGTGCTTTGTGTATTGTTGCCTAACAAACCAGTCAGCAAGTGGTAAGCTACCCTAAACAGTATGTCTGGTGTGTGTGGGAAGTGGTGGAAAGGTGGAAGTATGCAAGGCTTCCAGCTCACAGGTCAGGTTTGTGTATCTCAAAAGGAGGTTCACCCAAATCACAAGACTATCTTCTCCGCATCATTGCACAACTAGGATAGACAATTGGCCAAAGATTTTTTATTTTGACATGTAAATACCTTAATAATTAAGACTTCCTGGGTTTCCCTCCTGCGGGAGTAGGCGTCTCCCCGGCGCCGCATGATGTATGGGAGCTCGCCGCAGTGTGTACTAGGAGCACAATGTCGTGCTTCCCAAGATACAACGCGAACGCCGTCCTTCGTAATCCCGCAAGATTTTCTACTAAGAAGCGACGCGTGACGCCGGTAGCTGATATTGCCATTTTAGAAAAGGGCATGCAGGTGAATATCTTCACCGTTCTGAGCTGTGAGAGTTTTTTCAATTATTGTTGAATGCCATCACAACGGGGTGTGTACTTTCAATGACGCCGCCCGTTGTGATGGCAACCAGGAAGTGTTGACTGCGCTGCTTGCCGTCAACACTGCTCATGCGTGAGATAGCTCATGCGCAAGACTTCCAGGAAGTCAGTGCTTGTGGGCTTCACAGTGCCCACAAGCAAAATGGAAAATGCTGATATGTTTTTTTATAACTTACTCTTTTGAAAAAAAACGGACAGGGGTTGTTTGCAGTCACCAAAGTTGTGAGTATTAATTTGTAATAATGAAAGCCATTGAATTCAACAGAAAAAAAAATAGATTTGCCGCAGAACCTCCGCTTTAAGGGTTGTGGAGCATCTAGATGATATACACACGTATATCATCTAGATGCTCCACAACCCTTAAGCTGGCTGTAGACCGATCAAAATGTGGCTGCTTCAGCAGGAACTGGTCAAATTTCGATCAGTGTGTAAAAAATCGGAGGAAAACGCTTGGACAGCCGCACTCCAAAAAAGGTTATTTTATTTAAAATAAAAGCACAAACAGCATGCCACAGCAAAAAAACATCAAGTATGAGCTGACGTTTCGCACTGCGATTCAGTGCTTAATCATAGCTGACATACACATCTAATGCACCTCTAGCCTGCTTCATTTAAAGTCCCAACCTTTGTCGTTCTTCAAACAGTATATAGCAGTCTTATGACTTCTATCAGTGTCTGACCGAGCGATGGTTAAAGCTTGCACGAGGAGTTTTTATTCTACTCTGACTGTCCTAGGAAGCTGTACGACCCCTGACCCTCTGTTGGGACAGTGATGATTGGCCCTCTGCTGATCACATGCACCCTCCCAAGAAAGAAAAAACTCTCCAGCAATACACATCAAAACAGAGCATGTGCAGATTGCCCCCAAGGTTCTGTTCCATCAGCAGATGGAATGGGGACAGTGGAAAAAAGGGAGGATCAGAGAAGTCAGGATCAAACAGCCTTTTTTCACAATGCGCAGGATTAACCCCTTAGGTTCCACAGTGAGTATAACAAGCATGCTTTGCTGCATATACACACCGATTTTACTGTTGTTGGTTTAGTAACACTTTAAAGAAGAACAAAAATACTAAAAAAGCTACAAAAGTAAAAAAAAAAAAAAAACAATGAATAACTTGTTTTTTCCCCAGGAAAACCTTGACAAAATCATTATATCTGTAAAGACTAGTCCATATCTCTATATCCTGCATACATTTTAAAATCATTTCTACCAATCGTCAACTTTAGGAATTTAAATAACCCCAGTCTTTTCTGATGCCTTTATCTAGATCACAAACACTACAACACATAGCAATATATCATACAAAATAGTAACAGAAAAAGCAGGTGTAGGACACTAAACCATTCATTCGACCAGCAAAATGATAAGCAGGGAACATAGATCCTGAATAAACTGGGTGAAATCAGAATTCAATCTTCACGGAGGCTTCATTTGAAATTTCTATGACAGAATTGCTACTAGCATGGCCAAAGGCGAGCGGCCTCTATAAAAGGTAACAAACATCAAGTGTTTGACCTGTTAAATATGGAGCATATGAAACATACCGAGTATCTTACAAAGACAAACAAAATGTATGAGCATGTATACAGGGGGGTATAGAAAAGATCACCCCCTTGAAGTGAGCACCGATGCAGTTTTTGTTTTATCCAGCTGTATTTACTCATCCAACATCCAAGAAAAAGATAGAACACCAACATGTCAGAAAAAGGATCACCCCCATGTATCAGTATTTTGTTGAACCACCTTTTGCTTTAACCTCTTCGCGCCCGCGTTATAAACAAAAGATGCCTACAGCGCGGCACTCAATTGCTGGGAGGGCGTCCCTGGGCGTCCTCCTGTTTACTTCCTCCTTGCAAGCCGCCGCAGGCGCGCATCTGCGAAGATATGTGCTCGCCGTGTCACGTGGGTGCCGATGCGCGTGCCTGGCAGCCGTGATGTCCGCCAGGTAGCCGTGATTGGCATTTACAGAGCCAGGGACGTGGATCTCTGTGTGTAAACACACAGATCCATGTCCTGTCAGGGAGAGGAGGACCAATGGTGTGTCCCTTGTACATTGGGAAACAGATCGGTCACCTCCCCCAGTCAGTCCCTTCCCCCCACAGTAAGAATCACTCCCTAGGAAACACATTTAACCCCTTGATCGCCCCCTAGTGTTAACCCCTTCCCTGCCAGTCACAATTATATGCCAGGCATATTTATAGCACTGTTCGCTGTATAAATGTGAATGGTCCCAAAATAGTGTCAAAAGTGTCCGATGTGTCCGCCGCAATATCGCAGTCCTGACAAAAATCGCAGATTGCCGCTATTACTAGCAAAAAAAAAAAATTTTTATAAAACTATCCCCTAAAATAGTTTTATTTTTTTTAAATTGGGATATTTAGTATAGCAAAAGTAAAAAATATTGCTTTTTTTTCAAATGTGTCGCTCTTCTTTTGTTAATAGCGCAAAAAAAAATAATCACAGAGG